>HG713229.1:0-18823 GCA_000499725.1 Eimeria brunetti | reverse complement strand
TAGTAAAGAAACCGCGGGGCACCCTATTGAATCGAAGCGAACAGAACCCGGTCGCGACATCAGCCAACCCATCGCATGGGTAGGCCGACCAATACCGAGAAACCGGGACCGCGACGTTGGAGGACGCAAGGAACCCGAAATGAGTCAAGCCTGGATGGAACCGGGAATGGCCGAGTTATTTCGGCAATTCGCCTCTCAGATGGCACTGGGGTTAGGGCATACGTCCCAGAGGTCCATTGGGTTCGAGGACGGCAAGAACATGAGGAATTTCCTCGACCTTGTGGAGTTAGATTTCATTGAACGAGGGCTGGAAGCGCGGCAGTGGGGAGAAGAACTCAAAAGATATCTGACGGGCGACGCCTTGGGTTACTGGTTGTATCTGCGTCGTACGGGAGTACCCCTGACTGATTGGGAGCAACTGAGACAGCAATTCTGTGCACAATTCTGTAACATAACAAAGGAAAGGATGAAAGTCATGATAGCGGAGAATGTGTGGCGGGGTGATCACCATCACTACGCAACGTCTAGAACATACACTCCACAGGTTTCAACTTCTCAATCCCTCAGGAGTTGTAAGTTCCCTACCGAACAGCTGTGCAGGACGACGGCCGTAGACTCCACATTGGCTTTTAACTTGTAACTGTCTACACCAGGTTGTCGAAGCTACTGGCTGCCAATTTTCATCATGAGCCATTGTGTGTAAAATCTACAACCGTATATCTCTTGTATCCCGGCTGCACGAATGCAAACCCGAAATTTCAAGCCTGAACCCAGAATTGTGGACTCTCAGCATTCAGCGGTGAGCCCTAAAAGCAGGAGTACAGGCACTCAATAAATGGAAACTGTATCCTAGATTGCGCATAAAACCGGAGAGACTCGGAGCAGCGTTGGCTGTTGTAACCTGGTCGCCGTTCCAGGCACTTAAACGTGGGCGATTGCGTTGTTCTGGTTTCCACGTAAACAAGCTGCGCAGCCCGTGAATTCATCCGGTTGGTGGGTGCACAGTTGTCGCATCCAGTTTGAGCTGGGCAAGGCAGCGTTTCACCTTCTGTACGGAATAGTCAATGCTGAGAAGACAGCTATCTGGCTTCTTCCTAAGAGCATTTGAACCAAAGAACGGGCATGAACTTGAAGTTAAGTGTAGGTGTAATGCGGATAACGAAACATACTTATTGTATGATGTACCGTCGACGGCCTCGGATGTGTAAATTGCACAGTGAATTTTTGCTGTAGGATAGATACTGCACCGTTTTCGCACTCAACAATTTGTATCCCACCAGAGCTCTACAGCTGAAATGGCCTATTTTCCCCGCCTTCACAGAGCCCACTTCGCCCCTGGCAGTCACTTATGTACACGCCTGCTCTAGCCTTTGCATCAGTGTCACTCTTTGCTACACACCATTTACTGAGTTGCAGCCATACACCACTAAACTAGTGACTGCAAAAACCAATGCAAACATTACCGTGCGAGCGCCTTTGCGCTGCCTCTTCCAACTGCACAGGTTCACACTGCTATGCACTTGCATGCAGCACAAGTGTTCATATCCCACAACAACCTTGTTGATCTCCCCGCTATTTCATTCGGCACAAGGAGAACGTAAGTCGCTCGAACTGCAATGTCCACCTAATGAGTCGCCGTGGCGGAACTGTCAGTTGTCTGGGGATATCTCAGACATCGGGTGTGGTTTCGGCTCTCACGGGAGAAGTCGGGGGCTGCGCTTGAATTGACAACGTCAGTTGCAGGCAATGGCTGATGCTGAGACTGCCATGATTAGGGCCGGATTGCAAGGCGGCACCCACATTCCCCACGGATGAAGCTGCTATAGCCAAGCTCAAATGCCTGCTAAAGCCACCGCTGCTAATCTGTCAGACTCTTTTCACTTGGTTTTCGTATCATGTTTCACTCGCTCAGTAGCCAACTTGTTTCCAGTTGTAATCCCAGCTAAGTGAACCAAACGCGGCCATTCTGTCACTTTTTTGGTTCGCGCATGCGGTGATCTGTTCAGACGACCTTCTTCAACGACTCATACTTTCTATTTAATATGGCAGTGTTATACCGTACGCGCATGCGTTGCCAAGCCTGCCACGTTCCACGGGACCCAGAACTGCGGCTATCTCTCGCGCAGCTTTGGCGCACGATTCAGCTCAACGTCGATAGCTATATTGAGCGCGATACACACGCGCCGATGTCTTGCGCGTGTTAGACAGCCACAGGAGCGCAGGATAAAGGGCGTAGGCCCCTTGATAATACAAATAAATTTAATCGCTCGAATGTGTGCGGCATTATGGCCTGCGTCGGCGACTGGTCCTGTTGCGTGTGGATTAATCCTGCGGCCGGGTTAAGTAGCCCAGAAATGCGACTCAACAAAGCCGAGCAAGCCTAGGCCCACTCGACGCCTGCAGGCCTAATAGAAAACACGGTCCATACTGTAGGAGCACCTCCAGGTGATGCACCTGGCAGGTCGTCTTGAACGACAGTATAGTCGCTACAGTCTATCTACTCCGTTGGCCACTCTGTAGCAAGAATACAATATGCGGAATCTGATGACGTACAAACGCATACATTCTCCATTGCTCGTCATCTGCAGCTGAAAATGCACCGTAGCGTGATGAGGCAGGTTAGGATGCTTTGCTGCGATCTGCAGGAGATAAACAGCCTAGTGCGGATCAAATCAAAACAACACCAAGATATTAAAGAAAAGCCAAGAGATGCTAGAGCAGGTGATGCGGCTTTGTGCGGCAATTCGCCTTGCAGCCCCTCACGCTTTCACCTCACTTCGCGTACAAGTGCACTCAAAGCTGAAGCACCATTGTCGCGGCTCAACCTTGCAGAGGCTGCATCAATGCATGATGGCGCTCTTTCATCCCGTTGGTGAACAAGAAAAACTCAGAGCACCGCGATGCGAATACTGTTTAACATACAGACGTTGACCAGACGAGCACGTAAGCAACGGCCACCACCACGCTAAAATACTGCGCAGAGCGTCAAAGGTACGACCACCACTTAACCTAGCTTAGGAACTATAGTATAGCCAGGTTATTCGAAGCACCGTCGTATGCTCATCGCCTGGAGCACGGGCCCGGCTTTCATGTCGCATTCACTTGTAACAATCGCCTAAGTAGATTGTATTTCTCCGAGGAAAGCTCCAGACGAATATCGGAGCATGGCTTTTCCCTAGACCTAATAAACGCAATCTAAAGACGTTCATATGTGTGGCCGAAGACACGGCGATCACTCAGAAAGCGAAAACAGACCAAAGGCACGAGATGCTAGAGCAGATGATGCGGCCCTAAGCGGCAATTCGCCGTGCACCCCCTCACACTGCCACCTCACACCTCTCGCGCACAAGTACACTCAAAGCGGAAGCACCATTGTCACGGCTCGATGGCACTCTTTCATTCCGTTGGGGAACAAGAAAAACTCAGAGCACCGCCATACCAATACTGTTTAATAAACTTACGCCGGGACAAATGACGTCAAAGGAGCAATCGCGCGCCCTCTTGGCGCCTGCTGTGACCCACGGATGACCAGCTAGTGCGGCAGCCGATAGACGCCGTGGCACACTAAAGTGCTGGATCCCGACTGCTACGCATGCAGCATGACACAGAGCAGAAGATTTTTTAATCAAATCCCGAGTAGTCGAAACATAACGAAGGCAAAGTGTTATCCGTGTGGGAAGGGGCTGGAATAAACCTCTGGCACGTCGTAGCGCTGTGGCGTGCACCATCCGCACTTGCTTATATCAAATGATGATATTCCAACAAAGGCATGCTTTACAGTTGCGATAAGCATAAGATGCCAAACCAACCAAGCGCCTGCTGCATGCTCCGCTACGGATAAGCCGGAATGCATCTTCCCACAGCAGCCTTAGCGGAGCGATACAATGTATCTGTAGCCAAAGACGGCTCTAATTAGGGTCTGGAGAACAAACCACAGAAGGGAACAGTCTCAGTGCTGTGCCGCGAAACAGCTGTGAAACAGCGTACGCATAGACGAGGCAGACGCCGAGAACTATTATATGCATTAATGAAGTGCTTTACGGTTCGGCACCCCGTCGACACAGATAATCAAGAAACAGTATGCACAACCGTGTGCAGCAGGTGCGCGCACACTTGACGAGGCCCCGCTAGGCATCCTTCCGCAACCTGGAGTAATACTGAGTTGAGAGTTGAAAGCTGCTCGGCGCAAGACGCAAACACCTCAGGACTAGTGTGCATTTCGTTCGCGGACAGCACAGTGCATACATTATATTAGTTGGACGTCCCGACTCAGCGGGCGAGCCGTGCTCTTGCCTTCATGCGGCTACCGAGATCACGCTGACAGCAACTGAACGGCTCATCACCTCCCTTGATATTTGTGCGTTCGCGTGCCAACAGGCCAGCTGGTATGCCTTTGCCAGCCTTGGTCGCTGACGCACTTGCTGTCCACAACGGCCATCCAGAATGTGTTGAGCTCAGTAAGTCTGGCCTTCATTCACAGGCGAAATCAGATGGCCCAAAAAGCTGTTGAGCACGCACTGCACGATGCCTCTGTGTTCCATTAGTGCAAAATACAAGCAGCTGTGTAGGTGCTCTGTCGCACGCCCTAAAATAGCATATACGCCAATGCCCTCCCGTCGAAAGGTACTGCATATCCCTTCAAGCAAGAACAATAATTCCAATTGGCACAGCTACTGTGACTCTCATCAATGTGAAAATTTATGGGAAAACCCCGAGAGCCTCCATTTTGTTCCCCGGTGACACGCGTCGGTGTTGTAAGCCCGAGAAAAAGACAAGCAAGGCTTGCCCTTTTCAGAAGAAGATGTGGATCCCCAAAACGGCCGACGTTTTGTAAAACGTGCATGTATCAGTATGCGAGACCGGAAGCGGATGCTCACAGCTCTGGATTTGCAACTGCAAGTGCGCGTGTCTCATGGTCCCGGATCTGCACTTGAAGGCAATGCCGTTTATCCTATGCTTGCTTTTAAAAGCGGGAGCATACAGTAGATGCAATCGCTGGCCCCATCGGTCCATGGAGCAGGATTTAGAGAGGGGCTTGACTCCACGAAGTATGCGTGATGGCACTGAACTATCTTGTCCCTGCCAGCCAATGTTGGTGCACATTAGATAAATAGTGCTGTCCACAAGCCACCATTCACCCAGCAAAGCAGGGGTAGGTATATGCAGAGATTAAACTGACATGTACTTCAGTAGTTCTTTCCTTCTAGAACAGCACGCCCCTGTGCTGATGAAACAGTGACACGGGAAATGGTTGGAGGGCAACAACCGTGACAAGAACACCTGCGGTAGGTTGCCGAAAATAGCGAAGTATCCGTTGCCTGATGATCTTGCCTACAAAAAGCGCAACGACTTTCCACACGGTGACTTGCAGTCCGGCTGCGACAACTAGTCTCTTGGTTCGACCCTCTCCTGAGTTATGTAAAAGATTGCTGCTAGTGCCTGTCCTTTTGTCGTCTGCCGTCTGCGCGCGACTGCGCGTAATTGGATACTGCAGATTCGTTACTAGAACATTGAGTGAAGTGCCTTAATTGGACCGCCTAGAGCTTCTACTGATTGCCATCTACAGATTCACGCCGCTGTAACCTGGCGTAATACGGGCTACGCCACCCGGCCATGCGCACAGAAGTGATCGCCATTATTTCTTCCAGGGTGCCGTTCACCTCACAGCCTTAGCCCAACAATGGAGCGAATCCTCAACAGCGACGCCAGTCGGACAAAAAACAGGTAGTTGCACTGGACATAGCGCACATTAGTGGTCATAATGCGAAGCCCCGCCGCCAGCGATATTTCTGTTGACCTTCGCCGGAGAGGGGTTTGAAGCCGTCGATCGCTTTTTTTCATTTCAAAGGAAACAAACCGGATAGTTCTCATCGATTCTTTGTTCACCTTCCAGCGCACCAAAAAGCATTTCGACGAGTGAATAGAGAAATAATTCATATTTGTCCATGTTTTTGCTGTATCTGCTTATATACTTGTAAGCTTAACGTGCGCTGTTGTCCTTGACATCACTAATTATATCAATTGTCGCATGTGTAGGCTTCCAAAATTGGCGTCTGCGCCGGGCCCCCTCCCACACAAAAATGCCGCGATATGTTCCTTTAAAAGAAAGCGCACCGGCTAATCGGAGCTCAACCCCCACAAGACGGCAGCTCCGATGATCAACCCACATATTTAATGTCATTACTGGTCGCCATTCCTGAAGTACTGAACGGGTAGTTGATGCTAGACAGGAGCTAAACTACCAGTTGAAGCCTGTACACAGTGGTCTTTCTGCTATCCACCAAGGTGAAAGTGGCTCATGTTGATGCTCATCATGCCAAATTACATTACGCCCGCTGCGACTGCCCGCCTAATAGCTGGTTGAAGGTGCCGCACTGCCTTAAAAACGCCAAGAATTGGACGAATGCCATGTGTCGTCTTTTATGGGAAATAAGAGGACAATACTCTCGCTTTTCTTTTGTGGCGTGTCGTTACATCAGAAATGGACGCAGGCACACAAGCTACGGTGATATCCGCTCAGGCCTACCACACGGAGCCTATCCCCCCCGTCATCATGTGACAAAGTTCTCCCAACTTGTGAGGCATCATCAATCAACCATTCAGACGGTTTACTGCGCAACACGCCCTGGGAGCAAATCGGGAGGAACAAGAATTACTAGAAAGTAACGGGAAATTTTCTGCAGAAGGGCGACGCAAGAATGAATGGGAGCTAAAGAACAATTCAGAACGGAACAGAAAACTTGTTTTCCGTTCTGTTGGGGGAGTACTCAAGTAATGAAAGAGGGAACAATTCAACTGTCGCTCACCAATGCTACAGCCGGAGTGATGATGCATCCCCCTGCCACTACAGCTGGGAGCTGCTTTCACGAAATTTTGGAACATCAGGAACGTTAAGTGGTCATGTTTGGCCGCCGGCCCGAGAGCGTGCCCGAAAAGATCGCCTTCCCCGCCGCTGCAACAATATCGGTCTTTTCACCTCTATAGCAGTGCATGCCAAAACATTGTCGAATTTATTATTATTAATGGGTGGGTAGACGTCAACCTTTGAGGCTAGCAGCCGCCACAGCCGCTCCAGAATAGGCAGGTAATGAATAGATGCCGGCACCTCAGAAAGGGATAAAGCGGAGAAAAATGCCGCGGATACAACTTTAAAGAGCGTGTGCGCTAATCAACCGTGCATACAGTTGTAACACCGAACAGCAGTGGCCAGATGCTTAAAGAAGGAAAGGCACATCCCTTCATGCACGGCTCATCACTCCTAATTAGAGTACTTTCATCTGTACGGCTACCACCTCGCCAAAATGATCTAACCAGGGGTTTCAAGTTGCAGAGTACACAAAACATTATGTCAGTGTAGAGCGAGGCAATCCCGGCGCAGACGAATCGCAGCAGGCGAGCCCGTCAGCCAGCCAATTGCCTGGAGGCACCTCAGCTGCTATGCTCAACTCGTGCAAATTGGGATAGAGTATTTGAATCGTCTTGTGCAGCTGTACTCAGCTCGGTCACAATACAGTAAAGAGTACATGGCGGAGCAGTCACTGAATGGCTTAGTGTACGATGCTGCAGCTGTTCCTATCATCCAGCCGAGGCATAGGGCATGATGTGTGCATATACTAACTCACGGGACAAGTTGCCTCCCAGCCTCTTCCAGCAAGCCTCCGTTCTATTGTTCCGTAGTTTCCCAAGCCTTTACCGTAAGTCATCGCTCTGTAACACTGCAGTAGAAGGAATAACATTGCAGTAGAAAAGATGAGCGGACCGATGACTGCAAAGGCCGCTCCAATGCTTCTAAGCCTGTCAATTCTTGCAATTAAGTTCACGCTGTGTATAAGAGGGTTATATTCCACCGGATTTCCCTCAAAGCCGGAACTTGCAGGGTTTGATGCTTCCATGGAGTCACCGAAGAGTGGCAACGGGCGCAGAGGCAAAGGAAACAAATGGAACGAGATAATACATTTCGAAGATAAAAGTAAACATTGTCTGCCAGAATTTAGGGAAAAACCGTAGGGTTTAAAACTCGAAATACAGTCCGCCGGCGGCCTGTTTGCCGTGCGACCGGCAACTGTCTGCAGTGGCAAGGTTGCGCCGGATGCCTCGCACAGACACTAGAAGCACTGTAGAGTGTTCTTTGGTTGCAGGTATTATTATAAGCTTGGATATTTCACGTTAGAATTTGAAGAAGGGCAAATCAGCCGTCTGTACACCACCTATGTGTCCTGCCGACCACAGCTCCAAGAGCTATCGGTCGAGCCTGGCGCGGCACTGTGCTTGAGCTTCACTCGTTGTTGTGCCTTCAACCATACAGAAAGTATATAACTAGTGTGAACCCATAGGCTGCATTCAGTTGGAGACTAGTTTGCACACTGGGTGTGCACCTGTAACGTGCCTTGACTGCTGACGATCCAGCCTAGTCCATGAGAAGATGCTACCCATACCTCTGCTTGCCCGTAGGCTAACTAGGGTTTGGCAAATAATTACTTATCCGTTGTCTACAGCGTTACTGTATTCAGCGAAGGGAGCGTAGTTTTTATCGCATATTTGCGTAACTTGTGGCAGTAAGCGCAGCAAGGCGCGTTGCAACCATGATTAGGCTACCTCACAGAGCACCGACCGCAGGTCCTCTGGCCAGCGTGTCTAAGGGGCCAGGGGCCGGATGGGAGAGCAACTGCTTTTTAAGAGCCGTTTGAGAGCTTTCACCGTGAATATTCTATAACCTGGGTCCCTTCTAGTACACAGGCACTAGAATTTGCCTCCAGTGGGGCTTAGTGCACGAGCATTACAACTGTTAGAGGCCTATAAGGCCTCTAACGGTCCGGTAAAAGGAAAGAGCCTACACTATGAAAATATTAGTTATGAATAGGCCTAAGTTATATGGGAAATAAGGACTACCGGGTGCGAATGCCCAGCAGCTGTCTTCGGGTTTGGGGCTGGCCAAGAGGCCGACCGCCTACCTGAGGCGCTGACCCACCAAGTGTGGTCGGTGGCGAGATAGATATGTTCTGGTTTCTTCTCCTGCATTAGGTGGACTGAAGTTTGTATTGGGGTCTATTTCTGTTAATTTTGGAGATCTTAGGGATATGTGTTATGTTTTGGTGAATGTTTATTGGGGTGTAATTAGGAGCTAGACACGAGACCACACGGAGTCGCGGCAGAGGGCAATGCATTCTTCAGGGGCCCCAATAGGCGTATAATCTGGAAAGCTACAAATTAATGTTATAACAAGTAGAAGTGTACGCCCTTAATGCGAGAATTTCAGGCCGAGCAGGGTTTGGGGCTGGACAGGAGGCCAGCAGTCTAACTGAGGCACTGACGCACTACGCCGGGCAAGGGGGTAGGTAAACCTGTTTTGCCCCTTTTCTCCCAAATGAAATGACTTACGTTTAGGTAAGGGCTTGTTTTATGGTGAACTGGTGAAGTTAAAGGACCTTTGCTAAGCACTGGCGTGCATATGACATGTGTGCACCTTGTACCTGGACACAAGTTTGAAGCAATAGCAGCAGAGAGCGCTGCGGACAGCGTCCATGCTTTTATCAAAAGATCGTGCTTAGCCTCACTAGTTGTATTGACTCCACAATGGCCCGCTGAAACCTGACTGTGGAGTTTACGTAAAATCTATGTGCGAAGCGAAGTTGGGGCGCATAATCGGTAGAGGCCGCGTTTCGTTTGGTACCGCAAAAAGTCATCGCAGCGGCTGTAGTGCATCACCCACCGTCCACTGTTAACCTTAGCGAGGACCGCAGCTGCGTGAGTGCCTAGTGAATTAGACGAACCGAATCTGGGAAGCAAACGAGGACTTCCGCAGATAACAGTGGTTGAGGAACACAGTACCTGAGATGTGGGGCCCACAGGAGTGTACTGAACAGCTGGCCTACACTGTTACTACGTATGATCCCGAAGCTAGTCTGACTATGTGCACCCTTGCATCTAACTATCTGCATCCATGATTCTCGCTAAACTACTACTGTATACCGTAAATAGCCTTAAACCTTTGAGTTCATATTATCGTTGGGTAAGAAAAAACCCGAATAATAGAACTGACTCTTGACCCCCGCTGAGGGTCAGCGCCAGAGTCACAGCATCAACCTCGCATCCAGCCCCATGGCCGGTGTCGGCTAGCGAGCACTCTGTTCCCGTTATGCTTCCCTTCTATGTAAAAGTGTCTTAAAAAGTATTCTATATTATTTATGCCTTTTCATGTTAGTCACCCTCGAGGGGTCACGTCGAAGGTCCATTGTAGTGCCCGTGCACTACAAGGAGAGTGCGACAGCCAGCACTTTTGTAATGTTCTTGGCACACTTGACTGAGAAGTCATACTGTGTGAACCGAGAAAGCCGCCGAAGAAGTCGTTCATCAGCATAGTCTGGAAAACATTTCTCCAGTTGGGTCAGGCATTGATGGTCAGATTGAAAGATGAAACTAAGGAGCTCCCTTGTTGCGTGCCAACAGATGGGAGTTTGGGGCCCTAGGGATCGCAGGGCCCTCGGAGAATGGACCCCACCCTCACCAGCGTTTGCAGCGGAACAGTAACCCAGATCCGCGATTTGTGCACCCAAAGGCAAGACAACGTTAAACTATACCCAGCCATGAGTTCCAGGCATGTTCCTGAGTTCCCTCACGCCATGGGGTAGCACGGAAGTAGGACGAAGAGAGGGAGTGAAGGCCGCTGAAAGCCCCTTTAAAGCGCGTGTTCGGTCCCTTTTCAGTGCAGTCCTTGCTTAAGAACAGATTGAGAGATAGTGTCGCCTTCTCACACTAATACTTCCTTATTTAGAGACTGTCTAGGGGCCAGTGCTGAATGATACTCGTCTGTGGGGCACCACCCTTTGTCCCACTGCAAGCGTACCGGCGGGAAACACTTGTATCACTGCCCCAAGCGGACTATTGCTGAGGCTCAGAAAGCTGAAGGCTTGTTCGTATTCGGTAGCACACAACAGGACTCCAAAGATAGTTTTATGTTCTTTTCTGCTAGTGCAGCGGCACTAGAATGCGGTGCCCGCGGTACCTTTAGAGGAGGCGAAACAAGAATATAGGTAAATTGTCGTCTAGAGGGAATCAGGTCAATTTGTAAGCGAAATAATGCTTATTTGATAGATACGCTCGCCTTCCCCCCTGAGGATTGTGGCTGGCTATGATGCCGGCACCGGCACTCAGGCGCTGACCCCCAAGGGGTGAGCGACCAGAGTAGAGATCCTATTCATTTTGCTTTTACCCACTTTTATGGGACTTGAAATATGATTTAAGGGTTTAATCCGTTATCCTTTGTCTATTATGGATTTGCGCTGAGTGCGGCGTGGGTAATACAGGTGTGCACATAGTTGCCGCATGAGCCTGATCGTAGTACCATCTAGAGATGGAGCTGTTCACTACAGTTGTCCCCACATGTCCCGGCGCAGCAGCCCAAATGGCTGGGCCTGCGAAGAGGGAACGGCATAGCATGCGTCGCCAAACGTTGTTACAGCGTCAGGATACCTTCACGTGGAGACCGATCCATACGTCTCTCTTAGTATTTAGTGACCGGGGAACCTATTGAGCACTTAATCAATAGGAGACAACCAACACATCCCCATACGTTATGAGGCATCTTCCGCGCACAATGTGCGCTGCAAATTACTAGGTTAGGATTGTTGCCGTGATTGTAGTGAAAGTTCACTGTAGTGAACACTCACTACAATCCGGCAAACAATGCTAACCTCACAGTTTGCCGTGCTCATTCTGTTCATAAGAAACGTGTTAAATTCTACGGGTATTTGGGTTGACACTTACTAAGTAAATTTTCAATGAGTCTCGTAGTTAATAAGTATTGAATGTAATTGAGTTGGACCCTCAGTGAGAGTATCCTTGCAAGTGTAACAAGAAGTGGTGACACATGCTGGACTGTCCCCTTCCCAGCCCCAGCCCCAGCACGTCGCGCCGCCTTGTCAGGGCGTGTGGGGACGGCAGAACATACCTTTTTTCCTGTTAACCAATAACGAAACTATTGTGAAGTTCTCGGGTAACTTATTTTACTGAATAGCGATGCAGCGGTAACATCATCCGTCACAGTAGTGCTCAGCCTGACTCAATCAGATAAGGAAATAACGTCAAGGCGTTGCAGCGGGGACCAACGGTGGTGGCCCACAGACAGGCACATATCTCTACTCGCTACTGACCGATGCTACAGCGAGGTATAAATTATTTGAGGACGAAGTTTATCACCATAAGCTACAAAGTGGGCTCAGGACTAAAGAGGGTCTGAGCGTTCTTTCATTAACAATCCCCATGGCCTGCAGTTCCTCTACTTGTCCTAGCTCTTGGTACCGCATTGTGTGAGGGGAATCGGCACCTCAACTTTAAAATCTCTAAGTGACTTATGACTGCGTTTGTGTTGTCGTTGGGGGCACAAGTCGCAGGGCAAGGCTCGCCTTTGTTGCTCACTGGTGAGACAGAGTTCCGTTCCCGAGGGTCTTGAGCCTCCAAACTGCAGAGCCTCCAAACTCTCCTTTGTTGGCAGCAAAGAGAAGTTTCTCACATTCACTACACGAGTGTAGTTTGGCGAAGCTAGTTAAGTTATTTCGGTTTCCCAGTAGATGCAGCCTGTTGACGAGGTATTCTTTTCCGTTCTAGGTCGGAATCTCAAGCCGAAGTGGTAATGGCACTCCAAAACAATATTCAGAAGCAAAGGGAATCCAGCCCTCGACCTGCATGCACGCTATGCCTTCCGAAAGTCTTCAGAATGTTTTATTGTCGTCGGCTTTCCAGGAGGGAGTGGTCCAGCAAGGATGCCCAATCTAGCCAGATGCACCGTTTGGCACTTGGTATTATGCGTGATTTTCGCTCGCTTGCCCCTTGTAGAATCGGTCCCTTCTGCAGAGGGGCGTATATGCCATGTTTGGCGTGTAGATAGATACATACCTATGCAGGCACCGTGGAGTTATGTAGTTTGGCTGATCGTCTAGAAGGGCCACGTGGAGAAGCCTTATCCAGCGTTGTGGTTCGTTCCACTACTTGGTCGAGCATCAAGGCGTCAGAAGCAATCTCATCTGCTTGGTGGCTAGCAAGTATGCGGAGAGTTAGCTGCCACAGTCGCGAAGATGCTAAACATCTAGGGGATCGAACGGCTTCTACCTGGCCTGTGGACTTAAGGAGAAAAGAGAATGAGGTGATCGCTCTACATAGACAGTGCCTTAATTGGGGGTCTATATTGGGCGTTTCAGTGCACGACACGCTATTGCAGGGCAGAGCCTGACTTCACAGTCGATGCCAGTGCATAAGTGAGGCAGCATATGCGGAGTTTAATAAAGTTTAGGAATAGACAGCGATAACCAGGATGTTTGTATCAAAGGCTTTGTTCCATTGACAGCCTGCCCAGTAGTGTATAATGGCCAATGCTCTATCGTGGCCATTTTCCAATGGCTCTAGAACCAGGCGGCCGTACAGAAGGCACCACCGCTCGTACGGCCTGTAGCTACATGATTTACGCTGGGTTTTTTCTCGGGTAGGAATACATTTGCAAAAGAAGATGTGCAGTGGAGCCGTGCTGCACTGCCCAGTTCAGAGTTGTACAGACACGCCTGGTGTAATCCCGGTGAGGGCCCACGAAAGGCGTTCAACTAAATTCGGAGATTCCATGCCACCAAAGACCTTTACGGCCAATATTATAGAGTTCCTATGCTTAAATTGTTATAATTAATTTAAATTCCTCATGAGTTCAGTGAGGAAACTACGGAAATGAAATGGAGTGTTCCGCTCTACACACTCTACCCGCTTAAGGCTGTCAGTGACAGGCCTCGGAAACTACAACTGAGAACCCCCCCACCAGCCAGCCGCCACCAGAACTCTCCTCGTAACACTGTAGTATCGAATAACACCTATATTATAGTTTATTTTTTATTCTGCGATCTTGGCACATTTTGGGTGCTTTGTTCAAATTGCGAGAGACAAGTCGCTACTCTAGATGTAGCTTAGGCGCGTCAAATGCTCAAGGCGAGCGGGCCGACGTTCAAACGTAGCGCCCTGTCCAAATACACGTTGAAACGCTGAGAAAGCTGTTTTGTATTGTACGTAGAACGCGGCCGTAAGCACATTTAGCCGGCAAAATGCGTATGCTTGCGCCACTTTTCGCTGCTCTCGTGGTACTGCAAACAGAGACGAATACACGAGCTCTAGCGTCAGCCGCTCCTCTTCCCAGCTCCGCTGTCACCCTCCTAGACGACGAAGTTCAAGTGTTGGGACAGAATTCCTCTGCCCTGACACAGAGAAGGGAGCCCATGAGACTGTTGCGCTTAGCTGTTCCCCTCTTGGCTGCTGCAGTCGCTATGGTGGTTTTGGTCCTTCAGTGCTTCAAGGCCATACAATTCGACAAAATTTCGAGCATCTATGGAAAGGATAGGCGGAGGCTTGCGGAAGGAGGTTCGGACTCATGTAGCGTACGTCTCAACAGAAGCGGGGGACCCATGCCATGCAAATGGGTATATTCAGGAAACTTGGACGCAGGCAAAGATAATGTCTGCCTACAGTTCACTGGGTAACTGCAGAGTAGGTGCATGCATGCGGATTAGCGGGTCGCCGATGCGATCAAAGCAAAAATAGGAGATGTACTTTATCGCGAGGAGATGTGGCTACAGGGGAGTCACACCACTGGTGAACCCGACTCATTCTAAAGACCTGCGAGACCTGCACGCAACGGGCTAATTTTTTATGATGAGAAACTGCCCAGTCTTCATCTTGAATGGGCACTGAGCTCGATTCGTGCGGGCCAGGCAGTACGGCGCGGCTGCCTCCTTCCAGGCGTGTAGGGGGATATTGCCGGTTCAGCCAAATGCGCTCTGTGACGTAAGTGGCGGTGTATCGTGCCGCAGATTGTCCACAAACTGTGCGTATGTTCAAGATATTATGAACGGCTAGTTATGCGTCTGGCGGTGTTCTCAAAACTAGAGTTGCACCGCAGTTGGCATTTCTGGCTTGGATGGCTGTTTGCTTTGAATCTTAAAGTGCTTCAAGAGCTTATTTCCCGGAAGTCGCTCGTCGTACTGAAGCTGACGGTTGGTACACCGGTACTGGCTTTGGTGCCATGCCTGCTTCTGACCAACTAGCCTTCTTCGCGCACCCGAAGTATTTCTTCCAAACATTTTATCAGGCATAGAATTCGATTCATCGGGAGGCCGTGCTCCGGCTTTTTACTAGGTCTTGCTCGCTTTTTCCGCAAACGGGGTCCTTTAGAAGCTCGTTCTTTCGTAACTCGGCGAACATGAGTGAATGACAGTTGGTAGCATTTCTAGGTGCGCCAGGTCACCTATATCGATTTTAGAAGCTTGTACTGGGTTCTTCAAGGAGGCGAAAGGACCGCAGCTAGTTGGCGAAGCTTGCCTGGGGTCCTTTGTACCGGCGAAACTTACGAGACGAAATAATCTATGCCTGCTCGAGAGTTTGGACTGTCTGAACGGATATTCGACTTGTCAAGCTCGCATAGGTGCTTAGAAAGCGGCAACGCCTGTCAGTGCGCACTTGCCAGACACATTTAATAGCTGGGCTTAGGTTGATGGCTGGTTCAACTGTTCTTGAAGGACCGCAGAAATCAATTCTTTCAATCTGGCCCTACCGTGGCAGTTATAACTACGTGGGACAACGAAGTGTCTAGGTTCTCCTACTGTCTCACTAGAGGCTGTCCACAGGATGAATTTCGGTGGTGCGCGTTGAGACCTTTCGAGTTGGGTTAATTATGCCAGAGTGAGATACGTGGGGTAAGAATGAGTCACAGGCTTTGGGGCCTATATCGCAGAGGATGCTTACAAATGCATTGAAACCGAAGACTACAAACGACGGGGAGTATATCAGGACTTGAAGTAATTTCCCAGGGCGGCATAGATAATATGCGGTACTGCAGGGTCATATGTATAGATCAGCTACTTACTAGCAGATATGCCGTGTGGGATTTAGCTATTCGGACAAAGGCCACTTGAGCATGGACAGGAGTATGCAGAGTTGTTCATAGAAACCCCTTTCTTTTTAATCCGCCACAGGGTAGCCGAGATGCTGTGCTTCGCAAGCGGTCCACTAGATGTCTGCGTTTTTTCATTGAGCGGCATCATTTTAGTAGTGTGTGCAATACTCACTTCAGGCAAAGGACAAGTTCTGAAAAATATTAGAGGGCAATGTCAACCTTTTATTTGTTGGGAGAAAGAAGCCACAGAACGTGTGTTCAAAACGATGGTGGATGCTTTGCTGCCCTGTCTAGGCAAATCAAATCCCACCAGCTCGTTTGCAGGAAAACCGTTCCAGAATAGGCGATGCCCTGCGAATGGTTGCTGTAGTAGCCATCAGGGTATTGCGAAGCATCGCGTATTGGGGATTTAGGGTCAAAGGTTTACCAGATACAGGATAATCGTAGGAGAGGGCTAGACGCCGGCTCATCGTTCAGCAGACACCATTCACCTCGGGCTGAACACATATATTTCAGGGCCATATGGCGCGGAGTCAGCGAAGTTTCATGTGCCCTCGCGCACGAAGCTGGCATGAAGCTGTACATCATAGTGGACCCCTTTCACTGGCGTACACACATTCAACTGCTGTGAGTGCATGACCCCAAGCACTGTTTAAGACGCAGTGTAAAGGTTTCAACTAGTGCCCACTGGTTCGTTGAGAATATTTGTAAGTACCATTCGAGTTCATGAGCTAGGCTGCATCTAAACGTTTGGCTTCACATCAACTGTTACCGAGATCCGCTACACAGAAGGGCGATATTTGTGGGAAAGCGGAATAAGTATGTGGCAGGCTTGCGTTCCATTATGTTTTGCATAATACTGCTCGCTCAGACAGGTGTGCTATTGTGCGCGCATGGTATGGAAGACTGGCAATTTGCAAAGCTAGTCTACAGACTTCCTTCGATGCAACGCCTAGAGCACTCTTTTATGTTGCTATGTGGTTTCACTGCACATCAACCCAGCATTCTTCATGTAAGTGGGGCTTCTGGAGGTTGAGTAATGCCTTTCTGCGTGTTGGCTATCCTGGATGCCTTTGTTGTGGGATAATACATCATGAAAGCCTTTGCGTTGTCGCGTAGTGGGCGTTCGGTGTGGAGGCGTTTATCACATCTGTAGCAGCGTTGTGCGGCATGCCATAGTCCGCTTACATACCGCTGTTGGAGAAAGGTAGTGTTTGTGCTCATGCATTGACCAACGGTGCAGTTGTGGTACCAGCGCCCAACGACGCTTAAGGCCGTCCACTGTACCTAATTTGGCCATCCGTCCTCTTCCTAAGTATGCACTTACACACGCTGCCGGGTGAATGCACAGATACGTACTTCGTGATGTTGCTACTTTTGGGATGAGGTGAACAAGATTCAAGCTGACTGGGAGGTTAATAGACGAACAAATGTGCAATCCCCATTACGTCCATCCCCAGAGGGATGCAAAATGGTGTATTCATGGATCTTCATAGAAATACTTATACTCCGACGTTTGCGGGTGAGGATTTCCTGCAGCATCAATGAGAGCCAGCCCTCAGAATACACGGAAATCTTGGAGGTGGAGTGTTGAAGCGCCGAAACGTCAATTAGCCAGCACCCAACTCAGTAGCACTGGGGCAGCCAGAAGGATGCAACTAGTAGCAGCAGTCACACATGACTTGCAGAGCCCCTGTATCACGTCACGGGAGACTGATGAGCCAGGCAGTGCTCACTGGGGCGTGGCAAGTTGGAGATTGTGCAGAGGGGTAGGACTAAGGATGAGAATATTTGGAGCATGCAGAGAGACACATCGTGAGTTGTCACCAGCGGCATGTGTTAGGGTGCGAAGGGCTAGCGCAACGAAAAGGGGTGCTCAGTGGGGAAGTGCATCCGTTTTGGGTTTGCAGAGGCGCAGCGGGTCAGCTGCTGGTTTTGGACGTGTAGTTGGCCAGACGAAGTAGTAAACAAGCACGCTGCATGTGTTACCATGCAGACAGTGCGCCGCAACGACGGTCTTGCGTGCCGCTGGCCTATCGAGCAAGAAGGTTTGGCTCTTGCGTTTTGAGTGGTGTGGGTGTTCCTGGGCAGCGTCATGGGTGGGCAAGCTATGTTGCTCGCGCCTGGTATGCATGCGTGTTGGTGTACGTGTTCGACGTGAGCTTGTTCCGAGTTGGGCAACGGATGTTCGAAGCAGGGGTTCAGTCGCACGACTTCAGAGCTGCGTAGAGGGCATAATATGTTGGGACGAGATCTTGCAGCGCCGCAAAGCATCCTGTGAAGGACGCGCATGACGGTGCTTGATCGTTGTGAGTATACGTTGCTTTACGCAGTCGGTAAGGAGTAAATGCGTGCAGAGGCCTTGAATGGTAGGGCGGGGGCGTCTTGGGGACGTTTAGACAGTGATGGTGCGGCGGCAGTGAGTGTGTGCTTTGTTCGACATGTTGAATTCTGCGGATGGTGTTGCAGGCGAGCGTGCGGTACCCATAGTTGACTGTTCGCATCAGGTACTTTCCCTTCGCCACCTTGTTGACAGCGCCACGCCAACGTGGGGGAATGTGAGAGGGTCTGTTGGCGTGTGGGAGGACATTTGCGTGATCAAGAAAACTCGCCTGGCGTGTTGCATCGGCGAGGCCTGGTGGGTCATGCAGGGTGCGCTTGCAGTACTTTGTTGTAGAATGCAGATGCTTGTGGTGGATTGCCTTGCGTGTACGAGTACTAAGGAATGCAACGGATGAGGCGCGAGATGGTTACTGCGGCGTGGCAAATTCGAGATTGTGCAGAGGGGTAGGACTAAGGATGAGCATATTTGGAGCATGCGGAGAGACACATCATGAGTTGTCACCAGCGGCATGTGTTAGGGTGCGAAGGGCTAGCGCAACGAAAAGGGGTGCTCAGTGGGGA
>HG713228.1:0-22339 GCA_000499725.1 Eimeria brunetti | reverse complement strand
ACAAGCAATAAAACGAAACAGGGCCAGCCTAACCGAACAACAACGTAAACGGGGAGGGGGGGCGGGCGGAGGGGGTAAGGGCAAAAATAATTCACATGCACGAGTCTATATCTACTCCCACACGCAGATGTGCCTTGGCATTACTCACACACAATCTGCACTGTCTATGAAAAATCCTTACATATTTAATATATTTGCTGTCGGCGGGAAGTGTTGGAGTTCGTGGAGCCCTCCTAATCCCTGGGATAGGAAGAGGGGCGATAAATGAAGGAGCGAGAGACATTTCTGCCGACGGAGTAGACTGAGGTGACGGATATACATTGTCTTTGGACTGAAGAGGCAAACCAAATGCGTTTTCATTACTATGATGTGTCAAGCAGCTGTCCTCTGTCTAGCTTCCCATCTATCCACAACAGGCATTCACTGGTCCAAAGTGATCATTCATCTTTCCCTAGGCTACGCTAGGAACTACTCCACATGCCGGCCAAGAAACACAGCAACTGCTTACGATATTCACGAACTAACACGAAACAAAATGCGCATTTGAATTTGTCGGTAAGCTTGAGAATTCTCTCAATCTCACAATAATGGCGCACAGGTCTAGGGACTCGAACCGCCTGTGGAAAGAAGAGCACTCAATATATATTCTACACGGTCCTCACGATATAGCACATCTAAACGATGTATGTAGTAGAAAGGGAGTACTTCAGCTTACTTGCCGCTCTGCAAGCTCTGCGGAGACAGGGGAGGAGGAGAAGAACCGCTGGGTAGCCAACGCCCTGAATCCAGGGGCGCGCGAGAATCTAACGGCAACTGCTGGCGTCATCATAGAACGTGAAAACGAACGAACGGGAAAGGCTGCAGAAGATACGAATCGTGAGAAGAGCCCTCTGTACGGCAGCCGCTTAGAAGCGGCTATGGCGCTCAGGAGGGTCCGATTGATGTAGATTCACTAATGGACAGATGGATTTCCACACAAATAAGGGGTTTCGTCGTTGCCTGCGGACTTACAAACACACATTTTGGTAGCTTTCAGCGGCCACTCTTGAAACAGGTAACGCGCATGCAGCCCCAAGTCGGCAGTGTCGGCCCGTCACACACGAACTTTGCATTTGAACCGAAGAGTAAACCATAATCATTCAGCTTTTTGCAGTGCAGTTTTTCGCAAAAACTCAAAACTGTACGAAAACTGTTTCTGCTGCGTGCGAGCGCGCCTGGGTTCCCTCGTTGTGTGCTGGCGGGCTAGGTCCGCCTGGGCTGTTTTCACGGAGGCTTCCGCATTGATGTGACTCTTGTTGTTGGTAATTTGGACATGCAGGACTTCTTTCATTCTTCTGCTTCCCAAAAAGGCTTTGACTTGCACGAGTACTCTGTCTCGGTTGCGCCCATATTGTAACGACACCTAGATGTCAGCGAAGGACCGTCTTGTGCTGCACCGGCATCAGCTGACTTCATATTAGAGCTTCCAAAGTCCAGTTGACTTGCCATCCATTTGTAGAGATTCCTGGGCAGAGCTTCACAAGGACTTGGGGGCTAGTGCAGAAATGAGATAGCCTGCCATGAGTTGCGGCACTGCTTGCTGCAACGATTGCTGCTTAGAAGACATACATCCAACCACACGGAGCCCCTTTAGCGCTTTGCTGTAACTAGTGCTGCAAGCGAATTGGACCTGCATGCGCCGTGTAGCCCCCTGTGCTGCATGCCCAATGAATGTAAACAATTGTTGAAGTGTGACTCCGAGTACTAGGCCTGCACGCATCTAGGAATATGCGTATCAACTGTAGATCAACCATACAACGCATGTTACATGGATAAGTAGGACACTGTAACTACTTAGTGCAGGGAAATAACCCTCAACTGCGCAAAGCAAACCTCCCCGTTGGCGTATGCCGTGCATTAACACTGCATTGATACTGAGCGGCAGTACAATATTGTTCCCGCACGGGGGAAGGGGTAGGCATGCGGTTTGTGGGGGAGTTTATCACCGGAAATATTGCATAAGGACAAAGGATGAGTCCATTGAGTTCCAGCTGCAGACGATGCAGCGTTGGAACTGGGACGCCTTCAAGGCGGCAGGTGGACAGTTGTAAACTGTATTGGCGGAAGGTCTTTGGTGGCATTCTGCGTCTAAACAGTTATATAGCGTGCCTCAGTGTAGCATTGTAACAAGCGGAGAAGGCAGCTGGCTTCAGTGTCGCTAGCTGGTAAGACGATTTAAAATTTGCCTTCATAAGTTCGTCCTGAGTTTATCATGGGGCTAAAAATGGCTGTGTTCGTACCCTCAACTAGGGGGAGCTTCTCAGTTTGCCTTGGCGCGTTCGGCACGTCTCCGGTAGTAACCACCCGTAATCTGACTTGCTGTGCTTTGGTACCCTGCTACCAACTTGCAGCAGGTTAGGCTACAGGTGGTATACTCCAAAAATGTGGATGTCAGCGTCAGCAAATATGCTTGCTGTGCCAGGGTGGACGGCTGTGGTAACGTTCCGAAAAAAGGCTTCAGGGTTGAGGCCTCCTTAGCTTAGGTTGCGCCCGAAAGTAGGGAAGCTGACAAACTTCAATTTCTTTCCCGGTTTCGCTCGTTGAGGGAAGCCAGTGGCCAGAGATCGCCCTCCTGTTGCAATTTGGCCCCGTATGCATCGTCGATCCAGGGACCACGTATGAGTTCACGCCTCGCCCATGGGCGGCAAGCAAACCGCTGCCCTACTGATGTGCACTAGGATTGGTTGACCCGCGGCATCGTTGACGCTGTGGACTATAAATAAACCACCTGAGTGCCAAACGAAAAATTCCACAGCCTCAGCAGGGATTGAACCCTTGGTCTCCTGGCCGGATGTCTTGTATACTGCACCGAGGGGATTGGTGGGCCTCAAATAACCGCGCAAGCGATTATTACACTCGCTCTCCTGGTACTCTATGCACTATTTGCAGGGGATGACTCCCACAGGCAGCTAGTCGCTCATGAAGGCAGCGTTCGCCGTTAGCGAAAACTGACAGCACCACGCTTCACCGCGGCCCTTCCTATGTTCAGTGCAGACGCTTGTCCACTCTGCTCACAAAATTTAGGCAATGGTTGCAAACATCTGGCGTCTCTATATCACTTACTTCCAATAACACGATCTGGTACGAGCATCTCACATCCCAAACGAAATGCGATAATAGAGTCAAACTGATTCCATTTGTCGAAAAGCAACTGCATTCTTCTCGCCCTGACCTTGCTTCGATGTAACACGCAGAAAGACAAGCTTGGATAAATAGAAGAAGGGAATGGCGCACGCTATTAGCCCCTGCCCGGCTCGCTCCTGTGATTGCTCCTGTGGCGAAGCTGGTTCTGCTGTGGCTGCGTCTGCTGCTACTTTTGCTCCCACCATTTTTTCAAGCGAATAATGAGGAGAATATTCTGCAAGCATGTCCTATGGTCCCTCCTGCACATTGTATGCCTGCTGCTTTCATGGCTGTTCCCGGGGTCGTATGTCCAACCACTGAAACAGCAGCCTCGCTCATGTGCCGCTTCTGGAATGCACAACCAACGCTAGGCCGGGCTATTTTTTCACTTAGTAAGCCTTGTAGAAAGATGGTCGGTGGTGGTCTCGCCACTGCATCTATTGAGGCAGGTGTGGTCTTCTGTATCAGTTGCCAGTAGGCCTTGAGAAACAAGACATTCTTTTTCCTGTCTGTGGATCAAGCATGATGAGGAGCTGGCAACAAAGCATAACTACGGCTTCCTTATATGCCCGAAAGGAAGGAAGAAAACCATTTCAAAGGAGGGCCGGGAATAATGCTGCCTTTACATCTTCATCTTGACGCACACTCCTTTTTTACGATCTAATAGGAGTGTTGTTTCCCCGCTTCAGTTGTAAGCTCGCTTAGCCCCTTAATTGTATTCGCGGAATCCTTTTTGTGAGGGCTTACAAGAAGTGGCATCCCCTTTGTGTGGTTACAAAAAGCATCTGTAGTTCCACTTCATGGCACCGCAGAGGGCAGCTCCGGCGTGAAGCGCTTCTAGAGGATTGGGATCCTTCGCAAGTGACCGTACCGTGCCTCTAACTTGGTTGACAGCATGATGGGGGTGCAGTTGAATTTGGAAAATATAAAACTAAGCTGTATTTCAAAAGAATTACAATTAACAACAACAGTGCAGAGCCCTTTCCACCCATGCTGGACAATGCTATCGGCAGAGAACGAGAGGAAGCGAACAACTACGAGATGAATTGGTGTTGCCAGACTCACATCCGCTTCCGCTCATGCCAGCCTGTAGCTGTCTGCAGTCCCAGACTGCTGCAGGCTAGCTGCACTTCACATGGATTCCCCTTGAAGAGTATTCAGTATTCCCTGACGGTTAGCCCATGCCCGGCGGTGAACTACTGAGGTCAGAATACTGGAATTAATGTATGCATTTGGGCGCGCGTGCATTGCAACAATCATTCTTCGTATCTTACGTGTTGACAGCCTTCGAATTCTTCCAGGCCTGAGCAGCAAACAAGGACGACAGAAAAATGCAAAAACTTACAACAGAGCCACTGCCCTCGTTATTTCTTTCTTGTTTATAGCAGGCGTTTACACTCAAAGTAAAAGGCCGCTTTGGCTAGGAACGTAATTTTCTCGTGCACTGCTGGCTGAAGGATGAAACTATATGCACGAGCACTGCAGTGTTTCTGCCATACATCCTAGCCACAGTGTCTAAGCAAGGACCTGAGAAACAGAAGGGCATAGAGAAGCTACCTCAGACGAAGATTATCCTCCCACCTGTTCCTCTCGCGCGGAATTGATCCAAAAGGCACAGGGCGGGTGGCCGAATGACAAACTGCCAGCACTGTAGGCATGCTCCAATTATTAGCAGAGACCCTTGAGGAGTTGATGAGTCGGCAGAAGATACAAAACCTGAAATAGAGCCTGGAATGGGGCTTGGGAAATGATACTGTGACCACTGCGGTTGTTGCTGGACGTGTGTCCGGCTTGACTGTTGTTGTTCATTCTGCTGCTGCTCATTCTGTTGGTGCCCATTCCGTTGTTGCTGGTGATTTTGCGAGTACGAATGCTGGTAGGCCTCCACGAACTGATGCATGGTTTGGCTGGTGTGCTGCGGCTGTTGGATGTGTGATTGCCCGTCGCATGTGTGCGGGCCGCTAGCGTGTGGAAGCGGCACTTGTAATGCTCGATTTTGTTCCCCCGGCTGGTTGACGTTGTGCAGCTGCTGCAGCTGCTCCTGGCTCTGTGGTTGTTGTTGTAAGATGACAGGAAATGTTTGGCCACAGGAGCTAATCGGCCTCTGTACACTTGTTGGCTCATTATTCCCTGGCCGAATCTCCACTGCGGGACTAGCTTGTGCACCAGCGCTCAGAGATTCCTGGTTTGCTGCGGCTGCTGTTGCTGCGACTGCTGCAGCAAAGCTAGGACTAGTTGGCTGAGCGATGCGGACAGGAACAAAAACGGGAGCAGACGGATTAAAGGACGAGAAACCGCCGGCATTTCTGTAAGAAGGGTCCGCGGTATCTCCGGTCACTAAGCCTCGTAAAGGAAGCGACCCTTTATATAGCTGCTGCTGCAGGGGTTGGTTCAGCTGGGTCTGGTATGTGTCTTGTGTATTCGTCTGTAAAATCGATGCGCCTGCGTTCGCCGTAGCAGCAGGAGTCCCCGTTGAGTCGATTTGTCCAGAAGGTCTACGGGTATTCTGGGCCGAAAATCGGAAGGACTCAAATGCTTCAAAGTTTGCGAAATGTCCAGCCATGCTGCTGCTGCCGTTGTTATTACTGCTGCTGTTACCACCCTCTTCCCAAGTCCGTCTGCTCGTATGATGATTCCTTTGTGCTGTGCTGCCGGTGCTGTTGTTGCTGCAACTGTTGTATACCCTGTTGTTTCCACTGGTGTTGCTGTTGCTAGCGGGGTATTCGTTGTACGCTTCCCTGTCGTTGTTGGAGCTGCTGCTACTGGTGTGCATGCTTTGGCTATCGTGGCTGCTGTTGTTAGCAATGGCGGCATTTGCACTATTTTGCTGTAGCATGTCGTCTTGTATTTCTGCACTACCACCTGGCCCTTCGCACGCTCTCTCCTGCAGGGAGCTGATCCCCGGGGGGCCCCCTGCTGCATCTGCCGAGGCTGTTGAAAGCCGTTGCTCATGTGGCAAGAATTCTGCTTGGTGCGGTCCTTGCCCGTTAAAGTAACCTGCGGGTTCTTCGGATCCTTCCACCAGTGTTGGCGATGATGCAGCTGTTGTTGCTGATATGAAAGGCAGCAGGTGCGCATCGAGGTGGACGTACTGTAGGCAAGCACGGCAGAAGCCAAGACGGATGTTTCCTGAGGGTATGCACCCATCCCAGGGCGGCGGCATTTTCACACCACAAGAGCTAAACTGTCGAATGTTCTCAGCATTTTCAGCAGCCACTAAAATAACACCTGAGAGAACATGGGGGGGAATATAGGAGTTGCAATAATTCACATGATGTTGAAAAGGTGCGGGTCCATGCTGCTGCAGCTGGTCCTGTTGTTGCTGCTGTTGTTGATGAAGCAACTGTTGCTGAATGCTTGCTTGCTGGTGGTGTTGCAGCCATAAGTGCTGCTGTTGCTGCAGCCACACGTGTGGTTGCTGTAGCTGCCACAGATGCTGTTGCTGCCGCCAAAACTCTTGTTGCTGCAAGGCCCACAGATGCTGTTGATTCGGTGTCCATGCATGCTGTTGCTGAAGCAGCCACGAACGTTGCTGGTTCATCAAGAACCATGCGTGTTGGTGCTGCTGCAACGACAAGTGCAGTTGCAGCTGCAGCCAAGCTTGTTGCTGCTGCTCGGCCAGCGGATACTGTTGCTGCAACACATGGTAGGGCTGTTGCGGAAGGGTTGTGTACTGCTGCCTGTAGATGAGTGGCTGTTGCAGCGGCAGTTGGTCCTGCTGCTGTTGTATGTGCTGCACTTGCTCTTGCTGATACCGGTGCTCTAGTTGCTCGTGTCGTTGCAGCCAAACTTGCTGCTCCTGTACGCCCAAAAGTTGCTGAGGTTGTCGTGTTCCTTGTTGTCCGCATGTGTCCTGCGGTTGGCACTGTTGTCTCTGAAAGCCCGAAAGAAGCCCTTCGTGCTCATGGGGAAGTTCAATTCCCTGGTGCAGCTGCTGTTGCTGAAGTTGGTGCAGCGCCTGGGAGGGTGAATGGGTGTAAAGCGATTGTTGGATGCTGGCCCCCAACAGATTAGCAACCTCCGTATCCTGCTGAAGTTGCTGCTCTGTAAGGCTTGGTTGCTGCAAGGATTGCTGAACTCCATAGGGATGCTGCTGCTCCTCATGTTGCGAGTCCTGCGCCTGCTGTCGCTCCTGCTCGTGTAGCGGCTGCTGCCCAGGCCCATTCACCGTTTGCTGCTGGTAGTGGGGTGGGTGCTGATGCAGCATCGAGTTCTCATGCTCTTCGTGCTGTTGCTGCTGCCGTTGTTGTTGGTACTGATGCTGCTGGTCGGGTTGGAAAACGCCGTGTCTTTGTTCTCCTTGTTCTGGTTTTGGTTGTTCGACGTTTTGTTCTTGCTGTTCTTCCTTCTGCCTGGCTTCCTTCTCTGCCTGCAGTCTGCTTAACCTGGCCTGCCCTCGAGCCGTCTCCTCTAAGAACTCTAGCCGAGCCTGGGTCAGCTGTTGGTGCACCTGCAGCACGATTGGGTTGCGTGTGTTCCCTTGTTGCTGCTCTGCTGCTTGCGCTTGCAGTGCCTGTCGCCCCTGTCTAAGTGTATGGGCTTGCATCGTAGGAGGATGTTGGGTCGGAAACGTATCAGATTTACCGAAGCGACGGTCCCGTCTGTCATGGTATCCACTTTCTGGCTTTTCATTATCGCCTCTACGGTGATCTGCTCCCACAACATATTCTTCTGCGTCTATAAACGAACGATGTACCCCATCTGTTCGGCGGTCCTTGCTGTTGCCGAGTTCACGTTTTGGGGGCAATTCTACGGCCTTCTGAGCCCATGTTTTACGGGAACCGGGGGTTGCGGTGAAAGGAAAAGCAGAGTCAGGTCCACACGCGCCACTGTGACTGCCCCTGCTGCTGCGTTTGTCACCCCGTTTGCAGGGTCTAGGGGCAGCTAACTCTCTCTGCACCTGTTGGTCGCATCCATGTAGCTGTTGATGCTGCTGCAGACCTTGCTGCAGGTCTGCACTCTGCCGGTGGAGATTCTGTTGGGTTTCTGGATGTCTTGCGAAGTCCTCCGGGGCTTGCAGTGGCAGGTCGGCAGCTGCTTTCTTTGGCTCCTTCTGCAAGCGCCGCTGCTCCTGCTGCAGCAGCCGTTGGCGGGCACGTGGATTCTTGGGCTGGTAACTCCCTCTCGTCGGGGCCATTCTCCATTGTTCATGTGAGTGGTGCGTCAATTGCGTAAATGCAGCAGGAGGAGGAGGAGGCGGAATAAGGATGTGGTTCTTCCTGCGAAACGAATTTCTTGACGCTCCATCAGCTGCCTGCTTATTTACTGAGGTTTGCTGATGAGATACTTCAAGAGGCGTCCAATGCTGGTTAAGGAGGTGTTGCTGGGTTTTGGAGAAACCATGGCGGCCGTTGGGTTGCTGGAATGCCTGCGCTGGTGCCTTAGCATCCGCATCTCCACTTCTCTGTCCTTCATAAGGGCGCCGACGTGGCGTTGTCACGAGTGGCTGACTAGGGTTATCTGGCAACGGCATTCGCCTGACGGGCCGTTGTTGGGTGCTGGTTGTTGTTCTCCAAGGCATAAGAGGTGAAGATGACGTCGTATTTGACGGACGGTGGTGCTGCAAGTAGTATTCATTTTCGTTTACCGCCAGTAATGGAACAAAAGACAATCGCAACAATTCACGTCTCGTCAGAGCAGAATTGCCTTCAGGGTGTCCCTTTGGCCGCTGCCCCTGCTGCTGCGGCGGCACCTGCTGCTCAGGCGCTTGATCCTTCTGTTGATGTATATCGTGTTGCTGCTGGCGTTGCCGCTTTTGCTGTTGCTTTTGTTCCTGCTGCCTCTCCTGCTGTTGTTGATGTGGTTGCTGCTGTAGGCTCTGCACTTGCGTTTGGGGCAGTGAGCCCTTCGACAGGTCATGCTGCGGTGCCTTTTGTTGGAAGCACCGATGATTGGGCAGTGATTTGTGCTGTTCCGTTTGTAGTCTCTGATTTTCTTCTAGTATTTGACCTTCACGCCTGTTCATCTCTCTCACGCCGTGCTGCTGGTTCTCTATCTTGTGTTTCTCTGTGGATAGCGGTTGCTGTTCCGTCTGGAGCGGCAGTTCCCCTTCCAGACTTTCCTGTTGTCCGTTTTGCTGTCCATCCTGTTTAGTTAACTCCTTCTGTGGGGTACTCTTTTCAGGCGATTCTTTTTCTTTTTGATGTTCCGTGCTATTCAGCCCTTCTGTGGAATGTTCTTGTCTCTGTGGTACCTCCTCATACGGGCCCTGTTGCTTCTGTCCCCTGGGGTTCTGATTTCCCTCAAGCCGATCTTCTTTTTGCTCCTGGTTTCCTTGTGTCTTCTGCCTTTCCGCTTGTGTTTCCTGTCTTGTCTGTGTCTGCTCTCTTTCTTCTTTTAATTGTTGCTGGTGGTATCCTTCCTGCTTGGTTAGGAGTTGCTGCTTCTGCTGGCATTTTTGTAAATGCGTTGGTTTGCGGCCTTTCTGCAGCGCCTGTTGCACCTTTTGCCTTGATGCCTCTTGTAGCGTAACCTCGTTTAGCTGCAACGATTGTCGTGCGTCTTCCTGAATGGGCGCTTCATGTTGCTCCTGCATGTGAACCTGCGTTGCTTGTTGCTGGCTTTGAGTAAGTTGCTGGTGCCTCTGCAAAACTTCCATCGGCTTCTTACTACGGCTGGGCTTCACTTCCTCCGTTTCACATGTCGTACTTTTTTGTTGCCGGGGCCCCACTTGCTGCTCTTCCTGTTTCGGCGCTTCACCGCTGTCCTCCCCTGTTTCTCCCGCAGGTGAATGTAGTTGCTGGTGCTTCGCTTTCTCGTGCTGTCTCAGCGTCTGTTGTCCCTCTTCTTGTGGCTCTTCTAGCTGCTTTTGTTTCGCCAGCAATTGTTCTTCTTTCTGTTCCCCCATTTTGGGCGTTTCGAAGGGTTGATCTTCCTGGATGTCTTCCTCCCATGGTTGACAACAGGTGCTTCTGCGCCGTATGAGGGGCACACTGCGTTGCTTGGAACCACTCGTCGGCTGTTGTATCTTCAGTTGCTTCTGGTTACTTTGTTTCTCCTGCTGTTTCAAATGAATTGCTGCATGTTTCCCTTTTTTCAACTTCTCCTGCTGTGCTGTAATTCTCTCGTGCGGCCGTGCTTGGATATGTCCTTCATGCCTACTAACAAGTTCCTGCTGCATTTGCTGACATGCCGGTTGGTGCATGTCCCACAGGTCTTCCACTTGCTGTTTCTGCTCATGGGGCACGCAGGGGCGCTCCAATGGCGGATGATGCTGCAGCGATTCGTGCTGCTGCTCATCTCGCCTTTTAACTATCTGCCTTTGATGGCACTCCTCTCGCAAGAGGGCCTGCATTTCGTGCTTCAGCCATTTTTCCGAAATACGCTCAAATGCAAGCGAAGGCTGCTCTCCTTCTTCATTGCGAGGCTTGCCGGTAGCTTTGCTCTGTTTTCCCTTTGCTGGCTCCTTACAATGAACAGCGAATGGGACGCCCTGTGATGAACGATGTGATGTGCTCGATGGGATGCTGCCGTCCAGGGGAAGCGCCTGGCGCTGGAGCTCCTGCAATTCGCTCCCGTCAATATCGCCACCTTTATGCGCACCTTCCTCTCGCAACTCTAAACATTCTTTCTCCCTCTCTTCGTTCTGTGAAGAGTTTGTTTGCTTTTCATGTAGTTCCAAAGGGCCAGCTTGCTGCATTCGCTCCTGTTGCTCGCACTGGTTGCCCTGCTTTTCGGTCTCCTTGCCTCCGTGATGCTGCGCCTGCTCATATTGTTGCCGCATTCGATCTCGTTGGGTTTGCTTTGATGGATATGTTCGTTGGCGCCTGGAGTTCTCACCCCCGGTTTTCTGCTTACATTGTTTTCCATTCCTTTGCGTACTCTGCTGCTTCCCGCCAGGGCTCTCTTTCCCTGATTTTCCTGGACTCTCTTCTTCTTGTTGTGAAGGTCGTTCTGGTGTTGTTGTGCCTTGTGTCATATGTGGGGATCTCGCAGAGATTGACGGAGCTCTCGTCCTTCGAGCAACTACCAGTGGCTCAGGTGAGTCAATTACAGAGGCGGCAAGCAAGCTAGGGCTTTGTAAACCCGGAAGCTGCGTCGGAGGGCAGCTGCCTTCTTCCGCATTACCTTCAACATTTTTAGTTTTACTGGCTTTAGTTCTAGGTGTTTCTGCGGGTTCTCCTGCGAAAATTGCAACTGCGGTAAATCTGCTGTATGCCACCGGCTCCTCCAATGTGTCCAGTGGGGACAAAGTGCATCTGCATCTTACCGAGTTGGGCTTACATTTCTCCTCCGTGGTAACATGGTCACAACTAAGCAGCCCTTTACGGGAAGATGTTGAGTCGCTTTCGGTAGGTCCTGTTGATGTTTGCTGATATGCACGAAATCTATCCAACAGAGTCACTTTGACTGGACACCTCATGTAATCCTCCTCGTGCAGCCGTTGTTCCTCGGGTGACATATAAGGAATGTCCGTCGAGCTTAGAAATCTAGGCGATTCAGAAGAGAAAGACGATGGGGCGAATGTATAGTCCCCAAACGCTGAAGTGATAGATGAAGTGCATGTGACACCATCCACTCTGCCTTCGTTGTGGTCGCTTTCCGTTTCTACTCGTCCGCCAGACCCCAAACCAGCCGCCTGTAAATGACTGGTGACTGGAGGCTCGGCGACGGCAACAGATAAATGAGACAAAGGCAATCCAGAAAAGAGCTCGTTTTTGGCGCGCCTTTCTCTTGGTTGCACCGTGGACAAGCAGGACAATCGCCGTTGGCCTTGTTCGAAATGCCCGATGTCAGAAAAATTGCGTTTTTCGCCACTGCACACTTTAAAATCAATGCTGCCTCCCTCTTTAGACACCGGGCACCATTCATATTTACTTCCTTTTGATGAAGCACGTACAGGAATATGATGCATTGGTCCCGCCCTGGGCGGTGCTGTGACAGGCTCCTGCTTGCTTCTTTCAGACGGCAAACAGGGTCTTTTTACCTTATTCGTACCTGTCACCCACGAAGCTTGTGTGCAACTACACTCCTGCTGCTGAAAGGAAGTACCATCATTTCGATCTAACCCACATGGCAAAAAAATTGCGAAAGGTGAACACCGGCGACTGACTGATGATGCGCCGCAAGACCTCCCCATTCTGGTTGTTGCGTCTAATGCACCCGCGTAGTCAAATTCTGGCTGAATTAAAGCAGATGTAGGCGTACCTTTTCTTCTATCCTCAAAACGCCCAAGAGGGGGAGGAAAAGACACCTTGTGACGATCTTTGCGAAGAGTTAGCGGTTTTAAGGGGTGTTTACTTCTTATCTCCTGGGCCCCACTCACCTCCATACGACTGTCAGCTAAGCTCTCCGTGGAGCTATATCTGACTTCGTTGGGTAGCGGAAATATGGCCCGTGAGCTGTAGCTCTGCGGTTCGCGTGTGTCACGGTTAGGAGCACCGCTGTGGCCAGACGGAGTTGCAGCCCACTTTGGGATACTTCCCACATCATTGGTCCTCTGTAGTGTTTTCAGAAAGAAAGTGGCTTCACTGTTTGGTGCGGACCACCTAAGGGGCACATCATTTAAGATTGAAGGTGAGCGCCTCCACGGCAGCTTAACTAGTGGGCCTGGAAACCTTGCGGGGTTCTCCCTGTAGCCCGCCTCTCCACTGCGTGTAAAACTCGTACTATCTATTGAGCAGGTTGGTCCTTCTAGATGTAATACTGGATCAGTGTTCGGACTACCACCACTCCTCCAGCAGACTGGCCTGCATGTAGGCGCTTGCCTCATTCTGTTGCTCCCTGAGGCGTTGCTGCGCGGCCGTTTGCTACAGCAGTTCCCCCCCTCCAAACAGGCTGCGCCTAAAGATACTGGTACTTGTTTTGGGATGCTGTTCGTTGGGGTAAGAATCTGGGGACTCCTCAAAATCGTCAGCAAAGTGCGCGCACGCTCTTGTCCGCATGAGCAGCGCCGAGCAGAAGGCAACGCACAGGGAGTGCAGTAGCCCGTTTCCGGTGCCTTTGTTTACTTTTTTGAAAATCGTGGAGTATGGAGGCAATACAGACGCTAAACAGCCGGTCATAAGAACCATCAGCCAACTCCCCTGCTGGCGCTGGGACGACAAAAAATGCACCAAAGGAGTCCCACAGGGACAACCAAATGCCAAGTGGTGGGCCTCTAGCAGTGAATGGAACAGTGCAGCGATCGCTGAATTGTGGTGATGTTCTTCTCACACACTGAAGGAGCCAGGGGCATAGCTTTGGCCTTCAAAATATCACTTCAGTCCCTGCAAAAGGCCGAACTTGGAGTGCAAGGTTCACGCACTATGATGGCTCTCATGAGGCCGCAAGAGACTAGGTTGTGTGAAGGGAAAACAATTTATAAAACTGAGAGACGAGTAGGGGACAAAAGGGATTCAGCTGACAATTTTGATGGGAAGGGTGTCGTAGCACCACGGAATCCACCTGTGAGGTGACCCAGAATGTAAATACTTGGACTTTCAACCTGGCGTCCCTACGATGCACTATGCATTATTTCCCTTTGCTCGAATAAAGGGTAGAAATGCTAAGAATATCTTACTTCTGCATCGTAAGCCAAAATAGCTGCCACAACTACCGAAACGCTGCTGGTGGTGGCTTATGTGACCACTGGTGCCCTGCCGGGCGAGAGGTAGTAAACAAATTGCATCACAAGAGTAAATCTTCTGTTCTTCGTTAACTTAACTTTGAAAAGTAATTCCTAGCTTGATTTAAAATATTTCTCATATCTACACAGTAGGTTTCCACCTTCCCACGCTCTCAACGATCATAGGCATTGCTCTACAGCCCGCTAGGCCGTTCGAATAAAACGGAGAAATTTACGCACCAAGCTGCCCTCTCAGGCGTAATCAAGTCTGTCACTAGCAATGAGGAAATTTCTGCCAGCCTCACTGACTGCCCCTAAAGCTAAATAACTTCGTCGGTTATGGCTCCGTCTGCCTCTCAACAAACAGCAGCCGAATGGATGCCTGCTCAGCAGGTGCCAGGAAAACACCAGTATTCACTCAATGCGTAAAAAATTCTCTATCAATAATCTTTCTACATGGGCCATCCGAGGGGAGTATCCAGCAAAACCGGGAGATGCTGTGCCCACCTCACCCTCCCGCGGAGAAAATTTACGTGCCCTACAACTTGAAAATAATTTGCCTAGTCCATATGTCCTCCCCTATGCACGACAAGCTCACTTTTGAACCTGTTGTGTGTGTGCACTAATTTCCCGAATTTCCACCGCTGCTTCTGCCGTTGCTTCTGGGGAATTTCTAGCGGATGCGCGTTAATCCCCCAACCTGCTCCTTTTGCATTCCCTTATCTTGTCCCTGCGTTACCAGAGTACAGCTCGATACAAATACTTAGTTCATTGAGTCCCACCCCTTCAGCCCCCGCTTCCAGCGGAAGTAGAAGTTCCAGAACACCCACCGATGCAATTAAGACCCGGGGCTACCGGAAGAAAGCCGCGGGCAAACCATGCGCACACCCATACGGGCAGCCCAGACTGGCCACGACAGAAATCCAACTACGCGAAAAGGGCGCCGCGGTCACCTATGCTGCAAACTTCGCTACTTGCGCAACACGTAGATGAGGAGGCTGCACTACGCCCACAGGTGGGTTCGCCATGTTCACGTGCACGATTGAAGAATGACTTCCGGGATGGCGAACGGTAGCAAACCATAGAAAAGTGCACCTGCTACCAGCTACTACACTACTGACGAGAATAATTAATAATTTACAGCCTTAACCAGCTCTGACTGTGCCGCAACGAAACTAACAATACCATCAACTGTATCGCGTTCCTAAAAACATTCAGCTGTAGTAAAGCATGCACGTAAGGATCAGAATATTTCTCAAGTTAACTAGTGGACGGAGCTAATGTTGAGCCTTCTACACACCACGTGGATTTGGCAACTCGCCGGCGTCGTCCACTGATTGCTGAGAAATTGAATAACTATTCGGAATCCACAGCAAAAAGTGTTCGTTGGAACTTGGAAGTTCACGGTTTCAAAAAACTGATCGAGTGCTGATGCACAGAAGGAAGGGGTGTGAAACGCCAATGAATACGACACGTTTTTTCCTGATCATCACCTAAACGTCCCCATTTCAGAGGCTGTTGTGGCTGATCGGAAAGTTGTTGGTTCGTCGTATGGCTGGCCTAGACAGTTATTACCTTCCCTTCCAGTGCGAACAGAAACAGCTGCTCCACTCCCAGATTCGTCCACCTTCAGTTCTCCCGTGCCCTCCCCTTCTGCACCTGCTGTTACTGTTGCTGACAAAGTTTCTCCTTTCTCGCCATGAATCAGATCTGAAGGGGGCCCTGTTGCGGCACTCCGCGTCAGGCGGGCAACTTGTTTTTGAGCACCCTCGCCGCTCATTACTCGCGGTGGACTAGCCGGGCCTTTCCTTGTAAGATCCCTCTCCAGTTCAGCTCTGCGTCGTCTTGCTAGCTCCCTAAGCAGGGTGAATTGCTGCTCTCTTGTGCCTTTACGGAGGAAACAACGTATAAGTTCGTTTGTCCCCGGCGGAGCGTTGGTGACGAACCCTTTCAAGAAAATTGCCCTCTTTAATGATTCAGCTCCTTCTTCCTCCTTGAGTCCAAGGGCCTCATATACCTCTCTCCGCACTGAATCACTCATCCGGATCTCAGTTCGCCTCAGGTCCAAAACACATTTCTTGGCCAAAAGCAGGTCCTGCAGTGCCTCCTTTGAGCCCATGCTAGGCACAATGAGCTCCCCAGCGACTTCCAGGAGCACAGAGCCTTCCCCTGTCAAAGGGAGGTCTCCAATACCGCGTGCGTCCATTGTGTCCTGATCTCCCCCCTTCCAGTCGATCCACGTCTGCTGTGCCAAGCCACCGCCGCCTTCAGCTCCTCAATGTAGAAAGTTGAGCCGCTACATCAAAAATTGGCGCTTGCTCTAGTTTGCAGCTCGAAGTAGGGAGCAGATTGCGCAAAGAACGAGAACGATAAAATCCACGGAAAGCGGGAAGCAGGATGAGGGGAAGAACAGCAAGTTCCGCACCCCGAGGGAACGAAGCTGGGGGAGAACGAAAATTTTCGAGCAAAATAGATTAGCTATGAAGATATGTCGAAATATAAGTAAAATAAGAGCTCTCTTCTGGTAGCTGCAGAAGCACCCTAGCATGGATCAAGCTCGAGCGTACTAGCGGTCCGTGGTAGGATGTATTTTGTCTAGTTATTTGCATACCAGTTAAGCCAACATTTTATTGTGCTTACGCTATCCACTTCTACATCCAGCATAATACAGTCCTCGATAAGTGTTTCATACTGTATACATCTTCTCAAGTCGTGTGTGTCTGCAGCTTCCCGGCGCCTGCTGGTCCGTAGGAGGACCGTTGTTACTGCTTTCACCGTCAGCAAATCCAAAGCGGGTAGCACCATGCAGCTGTGTGGTTACTTTCTGTTTTACCTCAATCTAGTCAACTTTGATAGCAAAGAGCTCACAGATAGTTGTTCTAGTGTGCATTGTCATTATTTAGGGTTCACTTGCGTGGGCTTCTACAGAGAGGAGCCTCTGCCGACAGTGCGTTCCTGCTGCGGCTTTGCTGCAAGAAGGAATTTGTTGCTGAAGCTGTTTTAACTGCGTGTTAGTGCTGTTTATTCCTTAGGACTTTATATCTTCTCTCCCCGTTGATCCGGGGTGTTAGTTCGCTGTCTCCCATCGGGGAGAGCAGCGGGGTGCGTTGCATTTGTTTGCGTTGGGCGCGTTGCCCCCTTGACGAAGTAGCACTTTTTACGCATGATAGGGGCGCATAAAAGCTTTATGCATGCGCGTGAAACTGAGCGACTTTGGGGCCCAAAATGTATCCTGTTTATTTGCTCCAGGTTTAGTTTCGGCGCAACAATACACGTAGGTGCGCAATTTGTTCTTTCTGGGGCTGATAGTATACAGCTAGTAGCTAGCCTGGGCGTAAGCAGGAATATGCACATCAGCCCCAGGCAGAACAAACTAACACACCACAGTACGCAGCTAGTAGCTAACCTGAACGTAAGCAGGAATATGCATGACGGCCAATTTGGTGCTTAAAGTTCCTAGTCTTAGCGCATGCGTCAACAGGGGACTCAGTACATGCACGAGCGGTTGTCTTGCAGCAGGAGGTTCGGCAAGGGATGACGCAGCAAAGGACAGACCGCCTCCTCTAGCACCAACCGAAGGCCCATGAGCTGCTGTTTTCAGGAATCGTAAAACACTGGAAGGTGGGAGAGCTGCTCTTTTGGGGCCGCTATCTGCAGCGTGTTATTTTTACATTGCTGCCCATGGCGCTCCTCTGCTAACGGCAGTTGTCGGCGACGTTCGGTACAGTTGGTAGCACCGTTTGGCACATCCAGACAGGTGAGAGCATCGAACAACATCCGCAAAACGGGGAGGCATGGAGAGTAGCTCAGGAATGTAGGCGTTTTGCGAAAAATCTCACGCGTTATCAAGAAAGTCATTGTGGAAATTCCAGTCTTTTTTCTTCTCCATAAAGGAAATTGAGGAATACCTGCTTTTCTTGAAGGAGGCAGAGAATGACTGAGCGCTTTATCATCCCATCCAGCTGAAATGCCTTCAAAATGAAAGCAACTCACGAATAATGCTTCTGCTTTTTCCAGCCGACCAGACGGTGTCCTTGATGGGAGTGTAGTGGAGGAGTTCCTTACTTCGCTGGAGTAGTGGTTCTGTTTTCAAAACGCGGGCTGAAAACAACTGTTGCAGGTGGCACCCTGTTCATTAGATAGGCGGCGCAGCACTGGTGGTGGCTATACCCGAAACGTTCCTCTTTTCCGGACAGCATATGGCCTGCGAAGGCTTCCCGATGTGCGCTGTGATGCAGATTCATTCCCAGGGTACACGCTATCGAAAATCCCACATAGGGGTTGTTATCGGTCAACCTCTACATCGGAGAAGTATTATTTGTTGCAAAAAACAAAACATAGGTCCAGCTGTGGGTTCGTATGCCGGTGGTTCACAACAGGACAGTCCTCTGGACAGGCGGTTGGCGACTAGCTAGGGGGCGGAGAGCGAATGAAGGCTTGAGACGATGACAAACGCTGAAGTGACGGAGCAATCACACATCGAGCAGGGGAAAATCGCCACTTTTACTGCCCAAAAAGGAAAAGTCAATTTGAAAATGGCCCAGATACAGAGCCTTTGGAGGAGGAGGCTGTTAAACCAGACTTGCAGAAGAAAGGACAAAAAAGGACAAAGCGGAAGGCCGGGCGGCAGCAAGGAGCATGCCATGGAAAGAAAAGAGGCGTCGGTAGTGACTGCAAAATAACTGAGCCGGAGACAACCGACGGGCGAAAATGGGAGCCCCTTTAGGCCTGATAGAGCAACCGTCCCCAAATGGCTAGACGCGGCCCAAATTTACGATTCATTTCCAATGCCGCGTTACAGTGACGACCCGCCTCCGCGCTTCACTTCGTTGGGAAGGGCGCATACGTTTCTGAGTAGTTGCTCCGTAGAAGGGAACCTCAGAAATGCGTTCGGGTTGTCGACGCCTTGGCCATTTCCTTTTAGTTTGCTGTGGCCCCTCTCAGTCCTTTAACGTATGTCCAGGACCTTCGTCTCTACCATGCTCTCCCTTTAGCAATCTCGTTTCCTGCAAAGAGTTGGAGGGAACGGTAACAAATCCGTGAGTCGTTTAAGAAAGCCGATATCAGTGGTAAAGTATCCAATTTCGGGGCTTATCTACAATGGAAGCCAACGCGTTGACTCGCATTGACCCTAAAGCAAATAGCTACAATGTGCCTTTCTGACTAGGCGTACGAACTTCGACAACGAACTCGTACACATTTTAGCCGTCTCAACGACATATGCATTATCTCGGCTAAAAGGAGTGGAAGCCCTCTCCCAAGGGAAAACGAACAAGGAGGCTTCTAAGCAATGCAAAGGAGCTGACAACGATGGAAAAATGTGCGCATGCCCCTGTGGCTGTGTTATGAAGACCGCTGTTCTGAGTAGTTTGATTCGATTAATATCAGGAAAGTAGCAGCAGTGGGCACTACTGAAGGAAAAGGCCTCACGGGTAGTAAGTACCAAAGGGCAAGCAGCCGTCCGACCAACAGCCACACGTGTAGGCTACGGCACCAAATTCATTCTCAGAGCAACCCAAATTGTTTCAGGGGCACTGGAGACTCCCACATCCAGAAACATGAAGTTGATGGACATGCAGACAAACTGCAGCGGAAGGTAGGTTTTCACCGTCACCTTGTGCGCTTGGTGTGGGAGAAGAAAAAGGGCGGAAGGTGAAGCGTGTACGCCAGCTTCATGCTCAACAAAACCGCGGTGGAGCGGAAGTTTCAGAGGCCCTGGACGGTCGAACACCTGGGCTGAAAGGGGCAGGTGAACATCGTTCGTTAATATTTTTTGTCGGGGGTTCTTGGGTTAGTGGATTCCCGAGTTGCGGCAAGGTGTATATAAAGCTCAAAAGCTGCATGCGTACGGGGCTAACTTACGTTGGGTCAGGTACCGGTGCTTCCCCGTAGACCAGTGATGCCGGAGAGCAGCGGGTGGAAGAGTGCAATGCTGTATGATAAACCCTTTCCGTACCACAGCACGGCTTGAAGCCACGATGATGAGTTATGCTGCGTGTAGAACCACAACTACTGCGCTAGCGTGCAGATGGCCCATTCCTCATACCCGCCGGCCGCTGGCCTCTGGGTGTTTCGCGATGGTCATATTGTGATCGTTGTTAGGCCGCTTCATGAATGAAGGGTGCTGATGAACTTTGGATCCGTGTCAGCAATGATGCCTTTGGGAAAATTGTGCAGCTTACAGCCACAATTAATAGATAATTCTGCCACTCCCACCCCAGTAGCTGTGGGTGAACATGGAATGAAGCGGGTATATTTGCTGACTCTTTCCACGACTAGGTAGATGCTACAGGAACCTGATTTTAAACCTAGTATGAAGTCCACCAAGGTGGCCGTTCAGATCCGTTTAAGAATTTCCATGAGCTCTCGCTTGACGGGTCTCAGCAGCTTTTGTTGCTTATGCAACTGAAGTGCTGTCCTAACGCCTTTTTTAGAGGTGCGCTAGGATATGCGAAAACGGCTTCGGGGACTCAAGTGATGAATATGCTGTTAAACTTCGCAAAAGATCGACACGATTGTCGATTCTAGGTATCGGGGGCTTATATTTGACGGTGAGTTTTTTGAAGTGGATGCACATGGGAGACTTTCCGTCGTTTTCTTCGGCAACACAGGATCGAGTTCCTGTCATCAGGAAATAACTGGTGAGCTAGAGACTGACGTGGCAGGGCAAGCAAAAAGGCCAGGGGACAACGGGAACAGCTGGAGGACGGTCCAGCTGAGCAACCGATGGACAAGAACACAAAGCAGCGCAACCACAAACAGGAATAAGAGAAGTTCGGGAGTGCTTGTAGTGCTTGCACAGGAAGGAGAGAGGATGTAGCTCAAGAATGTATTGGATGTACTGGCTAAAGGACGCGCACTTGGCCTCAGGCAAGCAACCTATACGAAACCAGAAATCCCCAATTGTGTGTCCAGCAAAGAAGGCGCGGACGCAGCTGCACGCGAAGCTGGCATGCATCATTAGTTGCAGCGAGGTGCACGGCAGCGAATTACGGACGGGCTTCTCTCTCGCAGCCCCTGATCCTGATAGGCACCGCTCAGCATGTCTTAATGCAGGGGAGGCAATATGCTTTTATTGTACCCACGTCAAATTCTTCGGCTTCATTGCAGCTCGCAGGGGGCACTAGCTAAAGTTCGAGGACTCTCGGGGCAGACATACTATGCAACAATCAGGCTTATTGCGATCAACTCTATCCACATTATTCGAGCTCATCTTCCAAGTAATTGGTCCCCGTGAGAACTTTATTTTGGATGAGTTCTAGCATAAGTACCCACCCAACGTAAGATTCTTTGTCAACTGGAAGTACACTGCACGCACTGGGTATAGCTTACAGCTACGAGAACACCTGTCTTTTGCCGGGGTTCCACAGTTTTATCGAATAATATAAAATCGAATCCAACAAAATGGAAAAATTGATGAAATATCAAACGGAAGGTGTGCACACCAATTTTGTTTGGCCCCGTCGGCCGTTCCCCAGTCTGACACGCAGCAATCATCACCAGCAGAACGTGCATACGCTCTGCAGGCCTGCATAAATCAGCATGGAGTGTTGCACGTCAATCCATGCAGTTTTGAGGCCTTTATCTCTGGACTGTTACTTTTAAGTGTAAAACAAGGTGAGAAACCACACACCAGCGTGCTTTCCTGACAAAGGGGGTGGCAGGCGCATCATGGGTGATCGCAGATGAACGGCACACGCTGTGAACTGGTATTCATCGCGTCACGTTTGCTGTTTTTGAGAGCTAATCCTGTCAACTTAAATGTGACTGAAGAAACTTTTACAGTTTACCTCTCTAGTGGACAAATGCACGAGTAATTTTTGGCCCCTTCCCCCTCTACAATGATGGGAATCCGAAAGGACACTGACCGAGCTGTAGATTCTACGGCGGATTTTCACCGCCTTTTCGGCTCTCTAGATGTTTTATTTGATGATAAGTTTGTACACAAGCAGTGAGTGCTATTCTGCTGGCCGAACTGAGCGGTGGGGGAGGAGACGCGGCGCGTTTATCCCCACAATTGCATTCACAAGCGTTAGTGGATCGGTCTAACTTCATGCATCAGTTTGGCAGCACAGTTTTAGTGCGGAGAGGTGGATGCGGAGTCTGCGCGGAACCTATTCTGCGTAACTTGTGGTTGTCCTTCCTGGCCTGAGGAGACTGCATTTGGTACTCAGGTTGCGTTGGACCTTCTCGTCGTTGCAGTTGACTTCGGGTATAAGTCGTTATGTTTGTGTGCGTTTGCCCCTCCGAATTGCAGCATCACAACCGTTTGCTTCCGAGGATTGAAGGACGCCGACGTCTGCCTTAAGTCTCTTGTTGCTGAAGTAAAAAACCAGCGCAGCTTGTTGAATTCTGCCTCGCGCACCTCTCTCCTAATTTGCACGCAACAAAAACAAGCTGACGGTGGACCAAACTGGATCGTTTGGGAGGAAAACAAAGACATTCATAACGCCATTCCCAGAATTGCGGTGTACGTGCAGTTTGAAAGGAACACAATGTTCGCGTTTTCCTCTCCTGTGTCTGTTTTGCCCGAATGTATGTATACGTGCATACACCTGTCTATGCGCTTGTATGGATATGCACGTGAACTACGCATATGAGCATCGCAGGAAATCTGTCCAGGGGTGGGGG
>HG713227.1:5978-24188 GCA_000499725.1 Eimeria brunetti | reverse complement strand
CAGGAGAGGGCGAGGGAGCAGCAAAAGCAGGTGCACCTGGAGAGCTGAAGAGTGAGGGTGAGGCGAAGGAAGCGAAGGCTGCTGGGCCGAAGCCATCCCCTCCGTTGCTCCCGAAGAAGTCTATGAGTGTGTTGCCTAAGAAGGCGGTGGAGGGTTCAACAGATTTGGCCCCGCCTGCGAAGGCGAAGGCAGCAGGAGGGGCCGAGGTAGCAGCTGAGGTATGGGTGGAGGGAAAGGCTGAGGCAATGTCAACCCCTGAGGGCGCAATGGAGGCTGCAGACCAGATGCGTAGAAGGAAATCTGTCAGTGTGTTGCCTTAGAAGGCGATGGAGGTTTCTCCTTCTACACAATTATCAGCACTGATGTTTAAATTATAAGTGGGAAGTTAAGCGTCAATACGGCGGTGCTGTTTGCTAGTTATTCTTTGAGTCTGTAGTTGCCTGGTTAGTTGGACTGCTTGCAAGAATTGATTGTCCATCATTTTAGGCCCCCGGTGTATATCGGGCCTGTTTTTTATAATTAGCTCATTTGGATAACTGACAGCTTCGTTCGGCCTATTTAAGCAGCAACTTTGTTCTGCTAATCGTTTTTTCCCTGTTGCTGTGGGGTGCAAGTTCCAATACTAGTGCTTCCGTTGTCGCAAACTTTCTGAGACAATCATGCTTGAATCTCTAGTTGTATATCAGGAGGCACGAGGTAGTCGGTTCCCTACCTTCTTTTAGCACTCTCACTTGGCAAAATACAGATCTAGCAAATATAGGTCAAGCCCACCGCAAAGGGACAGAGACAAGTTATCTGACGAATAACATGTACGCTTCCATAGAATGACAGTGAGAACAGAGAGCGCATATTATTTCCTTGAGAAGATAGCAGGGGCACCGGCGTCAGAGGGTGCATAGAGATATAATCTTTGCTGCTTCAGCTGGTCCTGTGGCAAATAGGCTAAACGGCACCAATGTCTTCATTATCACTGCAGCCGCTTATTATGAGGACGCAGAGGCAATACGCAAAGCTACAGGCTCTGCGGAAGAGACATGAATTCCTGTGGAGACCTTGCCAACGTCAGGAAGCGTGGATGTTGCAAGCTGTTTGCCCAACAGGTGTTCGAAGCGACAGTATCTGGACGCGTATAGCACCTAACAAGAACTATTTCGGCCTCTAAAGCACACGGAACGCGCATCCCTGAATCTGCTCAGCATCTCTGGAACCGGAGTGCCAAATCCTAAACCCTAACCCATTTATCTTAAACCCTAAAACCCTAAACGCTATACCCTGGAAAAAACCGAGTGGTTGGCAATCACGGCTAACCGTGCGGACGCACCTTCATCCGTTCATTTTCTCCTAAGCCGGCTGCGAGGTTGATGAGAGTTAACCAAAAGTGAACTACCTCCTCCGTGTGCCTATCCTGTATCTTCTGAAAAGAAACTAGTTACTACTCATTGCCGGGTTGCCCGGTGACCTAGTTTCTGCTGAGCTGGTCAGTGTAGCTTTCAGTCCGAGTCGCACAAACGAGCTGCGGACACACACGTTCTTCGGCGCTAGATCATACATCAACGGCATGCATCGTAAGATATTGTGGCTATAGTGCAGTCTTCCGAACGGAGGATGTTTCTTCTGAGCCAGCACAACTCACCGTCGCCAGCGGCAGATGTGCTAGTTGCCCTTATAGACTAGCTGCCGAAGATCCGATCCGATTGCTGGGGCGGTTGCTGATGCGTTGCAGACGATTACATGTTGAACAATTTTCACGGCACGTTCGTCGCAGGGCTCACGCTATAAGTTGCTATTAAAATGGGCGTGAGCGCATTCATAAAGGCTAGTACCGCTATTGTGTTCGTAGCCCACAACAGCTAACCGAAGTGAGACAGCCGAGATATTGAACATCATAGGAAAAACTTAAAATGCAGAGGCGGTGCCCCGCATCCATTCAGAGGGACATTGACCTTTAGCGGCTGATTGGGCTCCGCAGGGTTGGGTGCAGATTGCCACGTTCGTCAGGCGCCCCCCCCCCTCATACATAGGACATTGTTTTGGCCTCAAATAGTGCACTTCTGGGCCGTCTAGTTCCGTGCCAGTGCCTCAAACAGCACCTGCCACGATCTTGAGTGGAGCGCTCTCCCTGTTTTATTGAGAGCGCTGGGAACACTCTGTACACATGTTCCGTTCAGTTTTACTGAATTTTTACAATGAATTGCTGTTCTTAATTCACGGCGGTTGTAGATGGAAGTAATGATAAAGCAATCAAATGTCATTTGCGAACAGTAGACAATACATTATTTGCGACGAGTCCAAAGGGTAATCGTGCTAACGATTCTGCATATATATCAAAAGCCAGTAAGCGTAATGTGTAAGATGCTTCTGGAGTGTCAGTGCATCTACTTGTGGACAGCGGAAGACGCACATAGTAAGAAATACTCATAAGAGACTCTGTATTGATGACACTGAGCACTGATGGCAGAGCTGGCATCAAACAACTCGGATGAGTCACTCAAAAAGACCAAGATAAGTGCATGTGGAGTTCCACGGTTTGCCTTGTACAGAGAATGTGAAACAAGAACAACTGTATGCTACTTTGATATTTGGGGTGATTGTTGTTCTTGTGAAGCACGGTGGTATGGTCGAATGCTCAGCGGAATTTGAGCAGTTTTGCTGAATTCACCATTCACGCAAAAACAGAGCAGCTTTAAATTATCATTGGAACGTCAGTATTCGTTTGTTTAAGCGTCGTCCTTGCTGCTGGTCTTTTTTTCTGTGATATGCCCTAGCGAAGCAACCAAAGAGAACACGTCAGTTTGAGTTTTACTGTGTGTGGCACTTATACTATCAAACGTCCCCTTCCCCAGGCCACTTCTAGGGTCTTCATGGACGCGAATACAAAGTCAGAGCAGAAAACCATATGAGGATGTCTTTCCAAGCCTGTATGCAGATTACCTGAGGAAAGTCCCAACTTCACCTGCACCAACTGGGGGCAGGCATTTTTTGAGAAAGTCGCAAGTGAACAGGCGCGTTTGCTTATCTACACAGTCCCACATTACTTTACCTCTTGCTGCTTTTGAGGGGCAGCGTAGTTGTGTTTCACCACAAAAGAAACGCGCTAGCGCCCAGTCATACCCCTTTTGAACGGAGCTTTCGTCCACGGGAAGCCGAAAGACCCAGTATATTCACCAGACATGCATTAGGCTATAGGTGATTCCGCCCTTCTTAGAATACTCGCCCGTTTGCGAAGACAGTTTGATCCTTGACAAACCATAGTTACCCATGAGACATCTTAACGGCACTTCAGGCAGGCTAGGTACAGATGTTGGTGCAGCATCTGTCCTTAGCCTGAAATCAATTCAAGCGTCTACAACTAAAACGTTTTCGTTATGTATATATTAAAGGGGAGCAAAACTTGTGTTGTAGCGTGGTTTTGCCGCTTTCTGTTCACCAGTGGGATGATATTTACGTTAGTTAAGGATTGTTAGCTTTGAGCAGCTCAGAAGCCTGGCTAATACTGTTTTAACACCGCTTAAAAAGGCTCCGCGCTTAAGCGACAAAATCCGCTTCTGCTGAGGAGATCCAACACAGGGGAATTGTAAACTACAGGGCATTAATTCGTCTTAGAATGCCCGTTAGAACTGAGCGTGAACATCAGTAGGAGGCACCAGAGGCCGCGTTTGCATCAAGCACGGGTGTGCACAAATCGAGATGATGAACAGGATAGTATGCATGAACTGTGAAAACTAGTAATGTAGGGCCAACACCCAAGATGTCACCTTGTGAGCCAGAAGCGTACTCCCGAAAGTGGCCCTAACATACGATCGATCTATCCTACGAAGACACGTCAAAGACCCGATATAATAGTTTGCCCTGTCTCATCTAATCGTAGACAAACTGATAGACTCTTTACACCAGGTTCGGCCCTGACGAGCCCGTCCAAGATCACCACAACCCCCGCTTAGTCCATCTGCAGCACTGAGCTCAGCTATGAGTAATGTGTTCTGGAAGTATTCGGTGACCGTGTTGTGGTGATCATAAGCAACCACCTGCATTGAGTGGCGGTTTGCATGGGAATCGCCGTTGCAGCGAGTGCGAGAAAGCGCTTACAGCGGTCCATGCAGCAAGCTGCTGTTATGCATATTTGTACTCGCCTACAGGCTGGCTATTGAGGGAAATTATCTGTTTAAAGCTTGCCTATAGTGCTCATGCATGCAGCAGAGGCGGCTTACTCGGTACCTTGCGTGGAATGCGGGGTTGCTGTGCCCCAGGAGTTGCAGCGAGTTGTGCTGCGACTCATGACAGAGCCTTTGTCATCTCCGCCCCATCAAATCCGGGCCCGAGAGGAGTTGTCCGCTTTTGAAGACAGGGAGGGAACGTCTGCTACACGCGTTGAAATAAATGTACCAGTTTCAGACAAACCCCGTTATGCAAGGTGACACTCTGGCTCTCTACACCAAGGATCCCTACACAACCGCTGCCAAAATGAGGGAGGTCAACCTGATGTATCCTTAGCCCGACAGTTCCTTGATTAGGGGAACAAAGCGTACTAACAAAAACAGCAAGGCAGAAGCTATACGCCCAGTTTTACTAGTTAAAGGCATGTTTCGCGTGGGGCAGACCCGATGCGCTTTAATGCACTTGTACCAGCTTGAAACACCTAATACAAAACGTTGCAGTTGCAACAGATATTCTAACAACTGTCGGTGATATGGCCGCGCGCGGCGGCTGCCAGCCCCGGCTGAGGTGGGCGTGACCACATGGCCGAAACCATCTTCCGGGCGAAGCCACACGATGTAAGTTTCTTTTTGCACTTCATCTATTGTTTTTAATCATTTGGGTTTTCTCTTGTTCTATGTTCCTTTAATGGTGGGATTCGCGCTGGCTTGCCCGCTGAAGCTGGACGCTCCGGTTCGCCGGAAGTTGAATCCTCCGGTATTTTTAGTATACATGCGCCTTCACCTGAAGCGAATTCACGATCCTAGCATCTGAGATACTCTGCTATATGGGAGGATCATGTTGATCTTTACGCCATTTAGAAGTTTCGTCGTCTGCCCTGGTCAAGGCCTCCTTGGTATCGCCGCATAGCACCTGCTTCCGCAGACACTGCCCTTGCAGATGAATGTTGAAAGCTGTGGGAGGGCTCTGGACTAGTACCGCATACTTTCTTGCCTCCGGCGTAAGCGTAAGAGCTGTAAGCTCACTGGAAACTCCCTGAGCTGTTTTGCAGGGGCGTGCGGGTTGTTGTGAGTTCTTTAATGCAAGGAAGTATGCAGTATAGCTTGCGGGCTCCTTGTGGGTGTTGCAGCGTACTTCCTTCCGCCGCTCCTGGCTGTTGCAGCAGGAGCTGTAGCATGTTCGTTGCCTACACGGCAGTCTGTCGGCCCTGCAGTTGCTGGGAGTTTCAGTAAAGCCCTTCTCCCAGTATTGCGACAGCTGCAGCAGCTGCTCTCCGTTTCGCCCTTTGTCATTCTTAAAAACACGCACGATGCCAGTCCGCGTCAACCAACGCGCCGTCGAGGCGCGGGAGCGCAAGGCAGCTGCAGCAGCAGCAAAGGCAGCCGCAGCAGAACAGGAAGCGGAAAGGAGAAAATGGGAGGACAATGATAAACTGATCTCTCGGAAGTTAGACAGGAAAGTGCGCGAGTGGGGTAGTCGGTCTCACGATGCATCATGATGCATGGGGCGAATCGGTTGATCTCATTTAACCCTCATTCGTGCAGATATCAACATTACTATTTCCTGTACTCCGCACATGCCAGTCCTGCACAGCTAGACGGGTTTATACTATTTTTGCCGCAGGCAGAGACTCAAGCAAAAGCCGAGGAGCGCATGCAAAGGAAGCTGGAGCTTCGAAAACTAGCGGAGGAGGAAATGAAGGCTCTCGCGGGCAACTCAACGAAGAAGGTACTATTGAGTTGTACAGACTTGCAAGCCTGGATGATGTACGAGCTGGATGAGCGAAATTGCATGCAAAATGTGTTGCACGTTTCATGTCTGCTGCTGTTGCTGTGCCTGCAACTACTGTTGTGCTGCTGCCGTTGTGCTCCCAACTGTTGCAGAGCCAGTCGCCCACGAAGCTCACACGGGCCCAGATCTTACAGCGGCAGTTGCAAGCTGCAGCCATGGAGAAAGAGGCAGTATCGCCTTCGGTAGGCTCGAGGTGCATGGATGGACAGGCTTCACAAGAGAACCCTAAACCCCCAAACCTAAACCCTCACCCGTTCTGTGCTGCCGCCTTGACGCAGGATGATGGCTCCATGCCGAGGCTCGAGCCGAACGTCAACCACATTATGAGGGCGGAGTCCTTGCAGGCGCAGCTCGAAGGCAAAGATATTGTTTCAGGTGAGTTGTTGCATTTACTACTAAGGGTTAAGGGCCTGTGATTGGAAATTGAGGGCTTATGATTGAAAGCAAGGCAAGGCTTTACTGCTACGGGTTCAGGGTTTAGAATTAGAGGTTAGGGGTTTTAGTAGCGGCGCACAGACAGAAACAACTAAATCTGAGCAGAATACGCAAACGCAGTTCCAAGGCAATAAAACCTAAGTAATTATATTTGCATGCATGCAAGTGGCTTCCTTGAGAGAGTCGCTTGCCTGCGTGAGGTGCATCTTCTTCAAGTGTCAGTACTCAGTAATACCATGTCGGCATCATACAGAAGGAGAGCTCAACAATTAACAAACAAATACAGCCAAGGATGCATTCGCTGTTTTGCTGCTGTTCTGTGATGCAGCTTCAAATTTGGATGATGCTCTGAGCCAGCTGGTGGTTACGGATGGTCCTGGGGAGGACAGACACCCGGAGAGGCGAATGAAAGCGGTTAGTCTGCGTTATTTGCATATCATTTCTTCCAATGACCTCACATCTACGGCTGCGTGGGAGTAAACACGACAGAAGAGGGCAGCGAAGCATACAGACAGAGAGATAGGTTCAGATAAGCGCAGATGCAAGGCACAAATAACAGGGGTCAGCGATTTGTATTATATCGTTTGAAATGATTTGAATTGGAAGAACTTCCAAGTGCTCTACTTGACATGATGTTTATATCCCTTTCTGTCGTTGATTCCCCAGGCTTACCGGGCGTACGAGGAGCAGATGATGCCGCGGCTGAAAGCCGAGAACCCAACGCTTAAACGCTCTCAGTTGTTAGAGATTCTTTCAAAGCAGGTGTGTTAATGGAAGAGAGCCAGCATAGAAATTTGGGAGAGAGGGGTTTGGGGGGTTGCTTGGTTTTGTGAGGGCTTAGGGCTTAGGATTTGGTCAGCTGTATGCAGATTTCTCTTCATTTGCTTCTTGCTCTCTGTTTCTGCAGTGGAGGAAAGCGCCGGAAAACCCGCTGAACCAGGCGTCTTGATTGCCCTTATCTTCTGTAGGCAGCACCACTGCACTGTGTGGGGCTGCTGACTTCCTGAGTAGCCCAACAGCCGCATTCACTCGCACGTATGTCAGTGCGTGCATCTGTGCACAGAGAAAACTAAGGCTGTAGGCAGTTGCAGATAAACTCTTTTCTGCGCCTGAGCCGTGCAGCCTCAGCCCCAGCCAGCCTGAGGCCGGTAAGAAATATGAGGGGCTGGGGGGGTTATGAAGGCTGGCTGCGCTGTGAAGGCGAGCAGTGTCATTTGGTACCACTTGGTTGTCCTTTGCAATATTACTTGGCCCTTAAGAGTGAAGTAAGCAATACAACTAAACAAAATTCCGTTTCGAATTAACAGGATATGTCAGGAAATGTCATTGAAGTGCTTAGCAAAGGGACAGTGGTTACGTGCAAACACTCTTATTGAATGCCCCAGGCATACAGCGCATTAGACTTATAAATGAATAGTGCGCTTTCTTGCAGCATGCATGTTACTGATATACTGCTGGGAACCCAAGGTACTCTGTATCGAAGCTTAGGATCGCATGCAAGCAGACGCATCATTACTCTCCTTGCAAAACACACCGTTTCATACAGTTTCTTGTAGGCAGCATCTCTTTAGTTCTAAGTCAACTCAAGGTCGCTCTTTATATGGCCTCCAGCCTCGACAATCCGGGAAGGAAACCCGCGACGCAGTTTGAATTCAACAATTGCACCTCCACGGAGGCCGGTGGCGCCTATGAATGACTGTAGTGCTGCTGCTGCTGCAGTGAAGCTACAGAAGAGAAAGCTAAGCTATCGTATAGAGTTCAAATGCTACGAGTGGCTGGCTGTTCTACACCTCCGGAATGCTGCATGCCACAGCCTTAGACTGACAGCATCGAAGTTACAGAGCCACGCCACAAACTAAATAACTTAAAATTTATGTACAGAACCCGGGAGTTCCGGAGGCATATATCTCAAGAAACATCTGCAGCAACCCCTTCTCTCAAGCCCCGTCACCCTTTGGTGGTGGCGCATTATAAGTTACAGCATCAGGAGCATTAAAGCAGCGCTGCTTCCTTGAGGGTTTGTGCCTCTGGGCTGTCACTACAGCTGGAGTATGCTTCCGGCTGTTTTGCCTCTTCTAGTGGGCCCTCACTGTCTGCTGCATTCCCCTATTCTGCAGCAGCAGGAGAGTGGGGAGGTGATTCTGCTGCGGCAGCAGAACCAGCTGCCTGCTCAGTCCCTGTTGGGGTCCGTGTTTCCCTCTCCCTCTCTGACGGTGTTGCTGCCCGTTTGATATCCCGGGGCCGCTCTGAAGCCTCTACAGCAGTATCACTGAGAGCCCCAGAAGTGCATGCAGACATGCATGCAGCCTCAGACGGCAGCTCGACAGTCATGTATGCGGGTGGCGATCCCCCTCTGCGCCCGCGTTCGACCCTTCCCAACGGGCGGAGGTTAAAGCCGGCTGCAGCGCCTGCGGCGCATGCAGCCCCTGCAGAGCCTCTCCGGCCTGCTTGTGCTGCTGCGGTGCGAGAAAAGGAGGAGGAAGCAGCAGCCCTGGGCCGGGCCCCTGCACTTGTTGAAGAGGAAAGCCTCATAGGGCTACCCCTCCGCCCCCCCTGGGGGGTCAAGGGGTAAGCGGAAGGGGGGATGCTGCTAAATAGGGGCATCGACTTGGCCGCCCGGTGGCGCTCCCGCAGCACCTCCCAGGCCGAAGGGTTTCCTGCTGCAACTGTGCGCAGAGTGGAGAGTCTGGCGGGGGGGATGGCCCTATCGGCAAGGAGTTCATGGGCTGCCTGCCACATATTGCGCGCGACGTTCGTAAGGGTTCTTGAATCATATTCTCCTTGGGGGCTGTTATTCGCCCCCCCCTCCTCCCGCCCCCCCTCCGAAGCCGACTGCTGCTGCTGCCCGTCTTCCAGTCGCACGATCAGGTCGCTGCTGCTGCCGCGGGTGCGCTGTAGGAACAGCTCTGCCTCTTCGTGCAGCCCCCGTTCTTCTTCGGGGAGCGGCTCTTCACTTGCATGCGACTCGTTGTCTGTCGAAAGCTCACGGGGGTCCCTCTCTGCTGAAATTGCACTTTCTATTCGCTGCAGCAGCTGCGCCACCCCCGTAGTCAGCAGCCCCTTCACGCTCCTCCCCAAACCCTGCCCGCTAGGTGTGTTTGCGCATGCGTTCCTCGGGTTGCTGCTGCCGCCGCTGCTGCTGTCTGTACACCTGGGCAGCCCGGGGTCTCCTGATCCGTCTTCCGATCCCCTCCTAGCACACCCTGTGTCACAACTGCATCCACTATTCTCGCCTCCTCCATCCCCTTGCGTTTCTGTCTGCTGCAGTCTGCAAGTGGGCGACCCCCACTCATCTGACGGGGTCCCGCTGCTGCTGCTGGAGGGGCCCCCCGAGGGCCCCTCCTGGTTCGCCACGCTGCGGCCACTGCCACTGCATGGCGTTTTCTCTCGAGCAGCAGATGCAGATGCGGCAGCAGTAGCAGCTGCTGCTGCTGCTTCTGCCTCATTCGAGTATAACTGGGACTTTCGAAATTCCTCTAGAGTTTCTAACTCGTCTACCCTCGCCAATGCACTTGCAAGGTCCTCTCTCGTTTTTATTAACTGCCCCCGTAGCCGCTTCAACTCTCGCCGTTGGGCCTGAAGCAGGCAGCAGCAGCAAGCAGCAGACAGCAACCGAGGATATAAAACAAAAATATATTATTAGCAGTACAAGTATTATTCGATATTCAATAATACTCAATAATGAGTATTCATAAGACGAGAATATTCCTGATGTCTACAACTTCCGCATCCCCAGCTGCCCCCCAAAAGTGCTGAAACGTCAAGCTGATTTTAGCAAACACGACTAGGTTCTGTTTCTTTTTCAAAAGAAAATAAAATGGTGGCCGAAGAAAAAGCGAAATTCAACAGGTGGGTAGGTAGCTGTTCAGACACTCCGTTTAATCAGCGACGGCAAAGAGGTTCAAGAATGTATACAGGTGTTGCTCATTTGCATGAGGTATATATATATATTAATATACATAATATACATATTGAACAGCCCAGCTATAAAAAGAGAAACAAATGTATATATATATGTATATTGAATAGCCCACTTTGTTTCTCTCCATTAGAGTTTGAAGAGCCGCCCGATACTCTTCAATGCGAAACCCTTCAGCAGCAGCTACATCCTGCAAACCCCAACAAACAGCAGCAGCAAACAATAATAAGAAAGGAGGGAGAGGAAAAGGCAAAAGGAGACAGCAAAGGGGACAAATAGAAACAAAAGGGAGATGGGAGGCAAACGGAGACACACGAAACAAAGGAAGCAACAGGGGAGACAGCAAATGAGACAGATAGAAACAGAGGAGACAACAACGGAGTCTGCTGCTGCTGCGTGGAGCAGCAGCAGACACCAGCAATGGAAGTTTCCCAACAAGCAGCAGCAGCAGCAGCAACAGCAGCAGCAGCATTCGCTACTTCGAAGCAAGTCCTGCCGCGTGTCTCAACCAACAGCAGCAGCGCACTATTCAAATGCAACCCCTCGCGGAAGTTCCTTTGACAAGTTTGGTTTAGGGTTTAGGGTTTAGGGTTTAGGGTTATCTACTAAAATTAGAAAGCCCCCCTTTAAACAAACACGATCAAAGCACTATCTCAGGAAGAAACCTTCGAATTAACCCCCTCTTCAATTTTCATTTTTAATCCCCCTTTTTAATCCCCCTTTTATTTGCTTCTACCGTTAACATTTTATCTGCCGCCTTACCGCTGCTTCCACCCTCGCTACATTGACTTCTGCCTTGAGAATTTCATTTTCTTTTTTCAGCGCCGTTGCCTCCGCCCTTGCCTCTTCCAGTTGTGCCTTCAGTTCTTCTACCTCCCGCTGCAAAAAAATTCAAATTATGAAAAGGAAACAAAATAGCCCTCACACCCTAATTCCTAAACCCTAAACCCTAAACCCTAGGGCTTGAAGGCTGGACCTTGAATACTAAACCCGAAACCCTGGACCGCAAACCCGATGCCTTGGAACTTGAATTGTAGACCCAAACCCTAAACCCTAAATCCTAAACCCTAAACCCTAGTCGCGGTTGTCACCTCTTTCTGTAAGAGTTTTTCTTTGCATTCTTCTGCCTGTCTCCTGTTATCTGCAACGCTATCTTGAATGCCACTTTGAATCTGCTGCAGCGTTGCTTCCAAATCATCTCTTTCTTGGGCTGTAGTCAGCAGGGCGGTTTCACATTCTCTCAGCTTCGATACAAGAAACGCCTTCACCTGCAGAAACAAATGCATGCATGCAGCAGCTGCTGCAACGGGGCCTGTAGAAGCCATACTACTATAAGGTGCAAACAAGAGGAAATAGAAGAAATCCTAAGCAGCGGCTCGGGGGTGTGAGAGTTAAAAAACACAACCGTACTTGTTGCAAATTCGCTAGCATCGCCTCCATATCTTCTTGCAGCAGCTTTGTTGCTGCCAATTCGCTTCTTGCTGCTGCTGTTTCTGCAATATCATTTTCTTCCTTCAGCAGCCGTTCAAGTTCTGTGGAGGCCCCCGAGCCTTTAAACAACCAAGAGCCCAGAATAGGGCGCGAAGAACCAGCAGCCCTCGTGCTTTGTCGACGAGAAGAAGATGCATGCGGCGGCAGCCCCCCTGCTGCTTCCCGCCTTGTGCTGCTGTTGTTTCCTGTGTTCCTCATGGTTCCTGGGGAGTTGCAGGGCTGGGCAGTAACGGCGTTTCTTGTGTTTTCTCTCTGCGCCTCGATTGGTTCTTGGGCTGTATAGACACTGTCCGTCCTGCCTGTATCTTTAGGCAAGTGTGGAGCCAACGCATCTGTTGAGTACTGGAAATTGGCGAGGTTTTCTTCTGCTGCTGCAGCAGCAGCAGCAGCAGCTTGCACGGCTTCCGCGTTCAAGTAGCCCTGCGGGTTGCGCGTGTATGCACCCCACTGCACCGTCGAGCCGTACGTCTTGGTGAAGGTGATGGGCGCAGAAGCAGGGATCATGCTGTGACTGAACCTCCCGCCTCTGCCTAGTCCTCCGCTCCACAGAGAGGCAGCAGCAGAAGGGGCGTGGGTGAAGGGCCTGCGTGCTGCAGGTTGCAGATGGACGCCGTTGCTGCTAGTTGCGTTTCCTTGTGTCTCTCTGCCGCCTTTAGGCAACTCAGCGGCCCCTGTCCCCTCCTCATGATCTTGGAAGCAGCCCGCTGGCTCACCAAAGGCGGCAGCAGAACTGGGGGCCTCTGCCGCTGGTTCGTTGGCACCTATGACGCTGCGGGGGCTCAGGAAGACGTCCTCCTCACAGGATGCTGAGGGAGTGTGAGGGGCTGAAGAGGCAGCTGCTTGTGGCTGCGGAGCTGCTGCCGAGGGAGCTTCTTTCCTTGCTGCGGGCTGTCGAGTGCTGATGCAATCACGAAAGGACATAGTCGCTGAGAGCGCCTCCTTCTCTCCTCTCGGCTGTCTCGACTGCGAGAAGAAGTCTGGGAGCCTGAAGGGTTGCCTCACAAGTTCATTTGAATAGCAGCTTCCTGCTGTTGCAGAAACACAGCTACCAGAGCCAACACCTTGAACCCGAGCCACGAGTTGAAACCCGAGGCGCTAGCAGACCACTGACAGCAACCTATGAGCCTTTTTTAGTTTAATATGTGACAATTGTCAATTAAACCGTATTTTTCAAATAAGGGACGTCTTCGTTGATTTTGCTGTTTAGGAGAAGCTTCAAAAGTGGATGAAGGGGCCCCTCCATCCCAGCCCGCCACCGCTCGCAGCCCAGTCAGTAATCGACGGTCCCATCAATGTGTGCAATTTTGAATATTGTGTGCAATACTTCCATTAAATGTGGCAAAATAAACATAATATTCTCATTAATAATTAATTCAGAATGAAACTCGAACCTGCCACACGACCGGGCAGGTGTTGACGCAATAACGTCGGTCAACCATTTCATATTCCATTCGTTTCAGTAAACCTGTTATGCTGTCTCATGGAGTTTGAATTCATCAATATGACCCAAGTATTGTTACTGTTACTCCTCTGTAAAATAGAAGGAAGCCTGGTTATTGAAGTAGTTCAATGTGTTTCTTCAAGGGGGCCCCCCAGTAAATGCAACATTGGAGGCAGGGGAAATCCTCTACTTGTTCGTATTTTTGCATCTGATGAACAGTCATAAGCCATTGCCATTCGATTTTCTGGGTGACAGCCTGTCACCGTGCAGGCCGCCTGAGAATCTCCAGCTGCTGCATTTAACATATTGTTTTTGCTCTTCATACCCTTATGCGCTGCGTATATATGCGCTGGGGTGTTCTTAAGAAGGCTGAAAAGGGAGAAAACTGTAAACTTTGCAGTACTAATGTGTGTATACACTCCATATAGAACTGAGACCCTCTGTGGGAAATGCTGTACCTTTTTTTTGTATTTTAGGGAACATCATTTGGTTGCGTTTCCTATTATTGAACACACCACGAAGTAACGATGTGTACGAGGGCTACAGCTTCTGCAGCAGTAGAATATGCAGCAATGTAATAACATAAGTAATATGTTACTATATTGCTGCAATTATAATTGTGTGCAATAGTAGTGGCTTTAGAATATTTTAAAAGACTTCTTTACCCACCCTCTCGACTGCGAGACGACTCTGAGCCCCTACCAGCTTGGCATTTATCGCCTTCTAATGTGAATATTGCATTATTGAATTAATGCGCTGTCTTTTATTTGTTTGAAATGGACTGAGAACACAAATTATGCCATTTATTGCTTCATTCAGAATGAAAGCACAGCAATGTTCATCAAGAGGGCAGCAATAGAGGCCCCAGTTGTTGCTGCTGAATACGCAGCTGACGCGATACCCCCGTGCAGCTTGCTGCAGCAGCAGCACGGTTTGCTGCTGTGCAGCAATCTGCAGCAGCAGCAAACTCCAGCAGCAGCAAGCGGCTGCCTTCACAGCTGCACTTTGCTCTATGGGCATTTGTTTCTTTGTCCTTGAGGCTCTTTGCCCCAGCCTTTAAATTAGCTACTGCATGCAACAATTTGTGAGGGGGGTAAAGCCCCATTAAGTACAGATAGCCTCAACAAAATAAGCTATATTGAACGGGTTTCTTTGTGTTTGCCTGGTAGTGCAGTGGTTGTGCTCTGTGGCTTTATTGATCGATTAATTAATTAATTTATTTATTTTTTTAATAATTAATTTACTAATTGCTCCTGTAGACAGACGATGAAAACAACTGACAGGGCGAATACACTGTGAGAGTGAGAGGGCAAGAAGGAAAACATTTTCTGGCCTCTACACCCATTCAAGGCCTGTCCTCTCTCCTCTACATTTATATCATTTATACATAAGAATATATATATATATATATGAATAATATATACATATACAAGAGCGCCAGCGGGTTGCATATCAATTATGATTCGACGGGAGACCACGCAGGCGCTACATATATATTCACACGACTTTTCTAACTGTGAAAACGTGAAAAATTCTTTTTTTCAATTCCAATTCAATTTTCCTTTTGTGCTGATTTGTCGACTGCATAGCCCCTTAATGCAGCTTATAGCAACACAGACCAATTCCTCCTCCCTCTGTCTTTCTGAGCCCTGCCATCGACCCTTAACGGGTTATTACTCATCTTGTGCCCCCCAGAAATCCCATGGCTAACAGCAAGAGGGAGTGGAGTGAGCATTAAAGGCCGCTCTGTATGATGGCTGTTTCTGTAGACACTTACTCTTAAACCCTATGCGCTGCTGTTTTGGCTATTTTGTACTATTCAAACAAGCAACTAGAAATTGCGACGAGACGAAAACGCACTCTGAAAGGCGCACTCAGTGGTATTTCTTGGAATCATTTGCGGTGAGCTCTGGGGTGTATGTGCAGCTCCTCTGCACAGGCATTCGGCATATTGAATGTGCATACGCAAAAACCGCTTGTGTTCTTATCCTATGGATTAAATCGATAATTAATTAACTATTTCCTACCTAAGGCACACAGACAACCGCACTAAATGATAATTAATCAACTGTTTCTTGCTTAAGGATGCAGTCAGACGGCCTCCGGGATGCATGCATGCTCAAACTCGACAGAGCGCGATCCGTCTGTCCTTCTTGTACGCTGCAGCATTTAAGCAGCTTTCCTGCCGGGTTGGTGGTATCTGACAACTGCACTAGAGTCATTTGATACAATACTTCTGTTTTTTTTCCTGAAACGCGCTCATCGGATTCAATTTTGCTGCCGTTTCCCTCAGCTTCCACTGTGTCCAGCGCGGGAGAGCGGGGTGGTCTTCCGATGGCTTGATATACTGTTCTCTGATTCATTATCTTTTAATACAGATTCAGAACTATTTTCTACATTTATATTCACCAACAGCTGATTATGCGTCTGCTCGCCCCCCTCCCCTTCGCCGAAAACCCCAGCCCAACTGGCAGCTCAGCTGCAGCCTTCATTCAAATGAAAACACCCATGCTGACTTCAGCGTGTCTTCCCCTGTAGCCTTACCTTCTGCATGCATCTGCACCTTGTGCACAGGGGCCCCATCATAGCAGCAAGACGCCAGGAGAGTTCGTATTCCTCCTTGTGTGCAGCAGCTGGAACAGGAGCAGCAGCAGCAGCAGCGGCAGCAGCAGCAGCAGCGGCAGCGGCAGCAGCAGCAGCAGCGGCTGCCAACCCTTTGGGCTTCCCCTTGCTGCTGCTGCTTCCCCATTTGCTGCCAGCTGCATCTGAGACGAGATGGACGACGAGATGGACGAGGGGCCCCCTGCTGCCTGGAGCTCCAGTGGTCCCTATGGCTCAGAAGGGGCCCCCTGGCAGCCTGCTGCTGGCAGCAGCAGCATGCCGTTTCTTACAGACCCCCCGATAAAGGAGGAAAAGCAGCAGCAGGAAAGCTGGGGATACACCGGAAGCAAAGTGAAATCTGCTTATATAGCGCGGCTGCTGCAGCGGAGGAGGGGCCCCTGGGGCGGCAACAAACCCAGTCTCGACTTGGACAGCAGAGTGTGGCTGGCTAACTGCAGCAGCAGCAGCAGCAGCAGCAGCAGCAGCAAGTGCTGCCTCCGCAGCCGCCTGTTTGCTGCCAACAGTGCATGGCGCATGCGCGCCCAGATGATAGGAAGGAAGGAACCCCCTTTCTTTAGAACTTCATACCGATACAGGGGGCATGAAGGTTGTGTGAATGCAATTAAGTGAGATAAATATGTTACTCCTTATGAGAATAAAGAAATATATTTCTTTTATTTGCCTTATTGAAAATGTAGAAATATATTCATTCTATTTCCTTTTTTTCATGAATGTCATCCTGCATGGACAGGCGTCTCTTAGGACTTTTATCTTTAGAGCCCCTCGCCGTCTCTTTCTGTTTTTTTCCTTTCTTTTATTATTTATTTTAGTCATTTATATTTTTCTGGTTGTAATTGGTGAACTATTATGACTTAGTATGTATATCTATAAGCCCGTGTTTCGTTTCCTCTCTTTTTTCTGTCTGTTTTCTCTTTATTCCCTCCTTCAAATGCTACTAAAGGAATAAATTCAAGGAAAGTCGGATTGCATGCAAGAATTCCTGCATGTGTTCGGGTGTACACGCACCTCCCTCCCCCCGCTTCCCGTTTCGGGTGTCTGTACACTTCCCATTTCCGCCTTTTTCCATTTCCCTCCCTCCAACCCGCACGGATTTCTTTTCGCTAGATGTGCCCGCATGCATTTCTGCATTTCGGGGTGCCCCTGCTGCTGCATGCGCTGCATGCGCTGCATGCGCTGCATGCGCTGGGGTGTCTGTACACCGCAGGTTCCACCCCACCCAGCAGTGGCTGTGCAGCGGCGGCGACGACTTGCAGCTGCTGCTGTGGGAGCCACGGGCTTGGCCCCGTGTTCCGAGGGCCCAAATCAGGACTCAGCACTCGGACAATATTTTCTGCATTGACTTCGACAGTGGGACCTAGAAATGCTGCTGCCTGGGGTGTATAGACAGACCCTGCAGCGGGAGATCTATACGCTCCCTGGCTATCTATCCATCTATATTTATATGTATATCTTTATCGGTTTATGTAAATGCCTTTATGTAGATGTTCTTGTATATATGTATATATATGTATATATATTATATATATACATATATATATCTGTATATATATATATATATATATTTATATATATACATAATATATATATATACAAATACAAATAGAATGGGGCCTAGGGTGATATTTGTTTGTCCATTTGTTCGTTTATTTAGAGGTAGATAGCGGTAGGTGGGGTTTGTATTCATGCTGCTGTTGCTGCTGCTGCTGCTGCTGCTGCTGCTGTTTGTGTGATGTTTGTTGCTGATGCATGCAGCACTGGGCACCCGCGCGTTGACAGCAGCAAATGATGGTTTAATAACGCGCATAGCTCTGGATTCTGATGCTACTGCTGCTGCTGCTGCTGCTGCTGCTGCTGTCTCTGAATGTAGAGATTTCTATTCTCTATACGGCCGGCAGCATGTGTCCAGTGTAGGAATAATTAATTCTTTATCTTTGCCCCTCACGCATCCACATGCTACTGCTGCTGCTGCTGCTGCTGCTGCTGCTGCTGCTGCTGAGAGCAGCGGCACGGGCAGGGCTGCTGCTGGTGCTCGCGCTGCTGCTGCTGCTGGTGCTGCTGCAGCAGGGGGAGGAGCACGAGCGACGCTAGCTGCGAGCATGGAGCCAGAGGCAGCAGCAGCAGCAACAGCAGAAGCAGCAGCAGCAGCAGCAGCAGCAGCAGCAGGAGCCGGTGCTGCTAGAGTTCGAAGGAATCTGGATATTCTTCTTGCAGCAGATGAGGGTTTAATTCTTTTTCCTCGCTCTCGAACTCGGGCTTGTTTCGAAGCCAAGTTTATAGACACTGCAGGCCATATTGCTGCTGCTGCCTTAGAGTCGGGGTTTGTTGCACTTGCTGATTTCAGGTACAACTCTGCTGC
>HG713226.1:6513-23793 GCA_000499725.1 Eimeria brunetti | reverse complement strand
ATATATATATATATATATATGTCTGTATATATATATATATATATATATATATATATATAATAGTACATTTTTTCTAACTTGCATTATATATTGTATTTTTATGTAATATTATATATTTGCATCTAATGCATAAGATATATTTGTATAAAATATGTACATATATAATGTATATTTAAATATATAATAGACATAATATATTATGTCTATTATATATTTCAGTAATAAATCGTATTTATTATATATTTATATGTAAAACAACAGTTGTATATATATTTATTTATAAGTATATGTAAGCAAGATCATAAATAGATAATATATTAACCCTAGCATTATTATATATTTTAATGCATTTCTATTTATACCAATATACATTATATATTATATGCATTTATATTTATACAAATGTACATTATTATATTCATATTTGTTTAAATACAAAATATATGTTTTATGCAGCATATGGATACATACATTTATATATATGTATTTCAAATATAATTCTATATATATTTATATATATTAAATAGAATATAATATATATATATGTATATATATGTATATATATATATACATTAATGAAGATAAATATGAACTACCCAAATTAATATTTATATAAAAAAGAAAGAATAAAAGAATATGAATTTGATAAAAAATGAATACAGGGAAAAATAGAAAAATAAAAATAAATAAAATAAAGAATAAATAAAAGAATAACTTGCCTTCTGTCTCATTGCTGTTGGAGAGAGAAGAAAAAGAATAAAAAGGAGAAAAAGAATTAAAAGGAGAAAAAGAAATAAATAAATTATTTCTTTGGTTTTTCTTCAGGCAGCAGCAGAGAGGAGAAGAATAACCAAATGAAGAAAATGCTGAAAAAGAATAATCTCTGAAATAAAATACAAAAAAATAAAATAAAATACAATAAAATAAAATAAAATAATAAAATAAAATAAAATAAAATAAATATATTGAAAACAAAGAAAATAAGAATATAATTATAATAATTATAGGCATAGCAATATTAATTAATAATAATAATTATTGTTATTATTATCAATGGAATATAAATAACAAAAAAAGAAATAAATAAAACTTGAATTTAAATTTATCTGCAAAATTTCTAATCCTGTATTATCAGCACAAATTGAATAATTGAATAAGTATTATTCTATTACTTTATCCTTTATTGAACTTTATTTTATTTATGTTATTTATTTTATTTATTTATTTTATTTATTTTATTTATTTTATTTATTTTATTTATTTATTTTCTGTATTTACCTCCAGCTGGTAAGAGAACGGCAAACAGCCGAAAGGAGCCGCTGTTGACTTCTCTGCATTTTTCTTTTTTTCCTTTTTTCTTTTTTTAAAATAATTTAATTTATTTTATTAAATAAAATAAGTTATAGGGGATATAGAACAATACTATTACTGGGGCTGCTTTGTAAATACATGAAAATCGTTATTCTATAGTGTAAATATTAATATATATTCAATATATATATATATATTTGTGAAATGTACTCATTTATATTCTATAGATATAATAGTATTTTGCATCATAGAAAAATAAATAGTATTCCTTGATATTATATTCAATATCTATAAATATATTATTATTTACACTTTTATATCTTATTGTTGCGAGTTTATAATTCCTTTCTCCTTGCCCATATGTCTTCGTTTTTGCTCAATAAAAATAATAAAAAAACTTTTTTCTGCTTTTTTCTTTGTTTTATTTCTCTGTTTTGTTCAATCGAGTGTTGTTAATTATATTTCTTTTGCTTCCTTCAGCATATATTCTTTCCATTTATTTTCCTTTACAGGATGTTATTAATCATTCCTGTGTATCCTTTTCAATTACTATCTCTTATTAGTATATTATTTTTAGTTCTTCTTCTCTTTTGTTGGACTTCATTCAAAGAAGAAAGCTGAATTTACTGCTGAGTTTGGGGTGTATCGGCAGGTAGGGGGTTGCAGCCTCTTCGGGGTAAAGTGAGAAAAATAAAAAGAAATGGAAAGGAAAAAGGAGAGGAAAAGGAAAGAAAATAAAACAGAATAAAAAGGAAAGGAAAGAAAAGAAGAATAAAGTAAATTCAATTTCTGAGAAAAGAAAAAATGAAGAAAATTGAATACGGTGGTTGCTGCGGCCCCTACCGGCTGTCTGTACAGCTCAAGAAATACAATAATTTAATTTATTTAAATTCATTTATTTAATTAAATAAACAAATTTATATTTAAAATAACAATTACCTTTTCTAGTAAAGGGCGGCAGCATACAAAAACAGAGAAGGGTGTTGTTATAGGGGGGCCCCCAGCAAGAATGGGGGGCCCCCATCCTCTCTTTCTTTTTTTGAATAAAAAGGAAATAAAAATAAAATATCATTCAGTAATTAATTGTGTAATAAAAATGAATTTAATTTAATTAATTAGTTATTCAATTTAATATTTTATCCATAATTGAATTTCTTAGTTAATTCTTTGAATAAATTTAATTGAATAATTCTTATATGACAACTCCAACCCGTTTCCTTTAACCCCGTTCATGTTTGTATTAATTTAATTTTCTTCATTTTATTTTTGAGAACAAAATAAATAAAATTAAACCAAATTAAAAAGCCGAAAGAATATTTATTCATAAATTTTACATGAATTAGGAAATTGTAATAATACATTGAATTGTAAAGTATAAAAATAACAAATAATGAATAATAAAAAACAAAATTATAAAAAATATATAATGATTAAATATTAAGTCCTGCCTCTGCTGATTTCTGTCGTACTAGCAGCGGGTATGTATATATATACAGTCAAGTTCTTTAAAAAATAAAATAGAATTAAAAATAATAAATAAAAAAATAAAAGGATTGAAGAACTTAATAACAATAATTGCTGAAAATAAATCAATAAATTAAATCAAAATCTTTGAAAGGGAAACATTTTATTTTATAATTTGAGAAGAGATGGAAATTTTGTAGGAAATATTTTCTACTAAATCTTATTTTTTTGTTTTCTGTACAAGTATAACATATGTGTTTATTCCTTTTAAACTATTATCATTCCTTTCACTATTACTATCTATATTTCTTTTTGTTTGTTTATTGTTACTATTATCATTACTGTTATTATTATTACTATTATTATGAATATTATTTATCATTTCTAGCGCCAGTTTGTCATTGTTATTGCCATTGTCATTCATATTCTTTCTCTGCAGTTTGCCTTCTTTAACCCCCAGTATTTCTTTTAATTTAGTTTTAAACATTGTTTTTAATGCATGCATGAATTCTTTATTTTATATTTCAATTGATTTTCCCTTCTATCCCAAAAAAGAAAAGGAAATAAAATGCAGTAAAAGATAAGAATGTATTTTTGCACAAGTTCAAGTTCAAGAACTGTAAGGAATTTCCTTACAGTAAACAAATAAACCAAAATACCAATGCCATGAAGAATAATAACTCCGAATAAAAAGAATAATAATACTATTTTTTATTATTTCAGTAAAATAAAGATAAAGAAATAAGCAGAGGCTCTTGCCCTTCTTTAGAATAAAATTTGTCTGTCACATTTTTTCCTGAGGAGATCCAAAAACTTCCGCAAATGTTTGGACTCGTAGGCAGGGAGGGTGTCCTGTAAGAAAATAAATAAATAAATAGATAAAATAAACAAATAAATAAAATAAGTTAATTAATTAAATAGATAGGTTAAATAGAGAAATTGATTATCATTTAGTTATTGTTTTCTTATTTATTTAATACAAACAAATAATAAAAATCAAATAGAAAGAATGCTTAACTCTTATTTGTTTACTCAGTGGGGACAAAATATACAAAATAAATTCGAAAGAAAAAGGGTGCATTATTTCTTTTTTATCTAAATAATTCACTTCTTTATTGTATTTACTTACTCTTTCGTATATTATTTTAATTAATTAAATATTTATTACTTGATTAAATAGAATAAAATAAGACTTACAGAATTAACAGCATCGCACCATAGGACATCGGAGGCTGCCCGAGACCAATACATTACAACTGCACAGGCAGCTGCATTCACTGCCTCTTGAAATATCTAAAAAGAAATAAATAGTAAATAAATAAACAAACAAATGAATAATAAACAAATAAATAAATAAATAAATAAATAAATAAACAAACAAATAAATACATAAATAGACTAAAAAACAGGTAAATAAATAAATAAATAAATAAATAAATTGATGAATACATGAATATATATATAAATAAATAAATTAGTTAATCAATTAAAGGCGAAGAGATAAGTAAATAACTTAATAATATTTAACTTGAATTTTATGATTAAAGGAATAGTAAAGAATAAACTTACTGTCAACACAACCGCAGAAATGCCCAAGACAAACATTACGACCGTAGGGATTGAGTCTAAGGCCTTCTCTCCCTACAAATGAATAAAATTAAAATAAATTACATTTTAAAATAAATCGAAATTAAATTAAATTAAATTAAATTAAATTAAATTAAATTAAAAATAAATCTATTTCCTAGCTTACGGTATTGTTAAATACGGGCGCCAGTTCAAGAAAGATCCAAGTAACGATTGTTATGAAGATGCACTGAAATGCATAAATAATTAAATTAAATAAATAAAATCAAAATTAAATAAATATAATTAAATGGAATATATAAATACAAATAAAAGTGAATAATATACATAATTTAATGATACAGATTATTTAAATTAGGAGAATAATAAACTGCAGCGATATGTTTGTTTCTCTTACCAGTGTCGAGAAGAATCCGATTTGGAAAACGGGGCTGATAAATAAAAGAAAATAAATAAAATAAATAATAAATTAAATAGTAAATTAAATCAAATACTTTATTTTTATTTGAATTTACCTTAATAATTCTTGAAGATAGTAGCGACGGCCCTGATAGTGATCGTCTACTTTCCCTTGTGTTATTTCCTGTTAAATAAAAACAATAATAAATAATAATAGGAATATTAAGTAAATGTTCATTAAATTTGTTTGTTTATTTAATCTTTAACAAATAGATTAATTCTATTGTTAATACAATAAACGCCTAAGCAATTCAATCACAATATTAGCAAATTAAAATGGGAAGCAACAGACGTATTAAATGAATTTGTAGCGTCTAAACGCATTTGATTCAAATACTAATTAAATAATTAAACAATAAAATACAATGAAATAAATTATATTATATTTAATTAATTTAAACTTACGATATAACCTGCAAGGGCAGCCTCAAGATATCCGCCTTCGGTTTCATCAAGCTTGAAAGCAAGCAGCTGATTGTTAAATAAAACTGCAGCAAAAAAAAAAAAATTAAATAAATAATATTTAATAAATACGTTTATTAAATGAGCAATAGTTTATAAACAAATGCATTCAATGAATAATATTCTATAAACGCTTTCATTGAATGGAATATATTTATTTTGCAAATTCAAACAGAGCAATATAAGCAACACAATTCATACATGTTAAAATAATACATATACACTAATGGTATACATACCACAAAATATAAAAATATAAAATATAAACATATATTCCACAAATATATATTTATATTTCATCAACAAGGCACATGGATAGATATTATTAACTGCAAAAAACAGAAACAGAGGAGTAAGCAAGAAAATAATGAGCAAGCAATTATAGGACCACCGTTGACTATAGAAAATGAAAGTGATAAAATAAATACAATAAAATAAACAAAATAAAGGAAATAGGACTAACGGCAGTCATTTAAGTAATAGAACTTTCTTTGGAGGTAAGTGGCTAAGGTGTCGGTGTGAGGAGCCAAAGAACATTCAGCTGCTAGCATTTGCATCCATAGGGCGGGAACCCGACAGACAGGGGCAAAAAAAGCTGAGTAACAAAATAAATTAACCAATTGGATAAGGATTATTGATATCTTAATCGTTTAGGTATTTATTTATTTTATTTATTTATTTATTTATTGATTTATTTATTTATTTGTGTTTATTTATCATCATGCAATTTATTTACTCAACAGATACCCAGAAGCATTCAATCCAACGCAGCTAACATCGTCTTTACCCAAAATAAAACAAAGTATTAATAGTATTATTATCCCCTGCTCACTATTCGTATGATATTATAGTATTATTATACAATTTTTATTACTTTATTTTACTTTATCTTATTGTATTTTATTTTATTCATATTGTATTTTCTTACTGGCTGCTCCCAGGGCCCCCCAGTCTCTGCGCATCTCCATACAGACGGGCAGCAAGTAGTCGCAGCAGGGACTGCGTTGGCCATTCTTCGGGACTTTCTCGAACCTAAGAAAGAAAATATAAGGAAATAATTATAAATAAATATAAAAGGGTAGTATATGTCATGGTTTAATTGAAAGGAAATTAAATAGAATCAGTTAATAGATCATTAGAAACATATAAATATATATACATGTATTTATTTATTCATGTATTTATTCATTTTTGTGGATATATCTGCAGATATATGTACAAAGACCCACCACTTCTTTACGCATCGGTTGGTTAAGAACTTGATGAAGATTATGGCTGTCAGAAAAAGAATAAATAAATAAAAGTTTGTATATTCTATTCATATATCTATATACATATATATATATATTCTCTCTCTACATAATAATACTAGTACTACATATACATACATATATACATAAATATATATAAATATATGTATATATATATATATATATATATATATATATTTCTTTCTTACAGCTTTCAACTTGAAGGATAAAGGTGATAAGGAGGAGCAAGCAAGCAGCTATTTGGCCTTTTCTGTTTTGGAATTGGGTCATGAGCCCTAAGAAGAAGTCTTGTTCTCCAGACCCTAGCCCTAGCCCTTCCTGTCTAAACCCTAGCGCAGGGTCTCTAAACCCTAGCGCTAGGGTTTGGTCTCCAGCTAGGGTTTGTGCCCCTGCTGCTAGGGTGTGTGAATGCGCGCTGAGAGGAGGCACAGCCAGGGCTGCGGGTAAAGGCCGCCCTGCTGCTGCAACAGCAGCAGCAAGCCATAAAGACCAAACTGCTGTCGAAGCAGCAGCAGCACAAGAAGCCACCAAGGCGGTGCTTAGGTCGCACTGCGCCGTAAGGGCTTCGACCCCCACCAGCATGAAGGCGCGGGACCTAAGAGAAAAAAAAGAAAAAAATTAAGAAATACTATTAGACAGAAATTTTTCACAATTATTACTCTGTTTTTGCTTCTTTCTGTTTGTTTTATTCGCTGATTAGGTGATACTTTATTTTGGCCATTGTTTAAGTGGATATTTATTTGTTTGATCATTTATTTTGTTGTTTATCTACATGTTTATTTATTTGGCTAGTTAGGTTTTTCTGTGAAGGGCTCAGTATACTCAGCAACAGAAGGGCATGGGATCTAGGGGGCTATTGAGATATATACATTAAATTTTAATTCATATTTGTACTTTTTTGTTTATTTGTGTTTGATATTTATTTTCATTTTTGTTCTACTTCGCGGATTTATTACTGGCTGGGGTGTTTCTGCCTCTGTTTGTATTCTTATTCATATTTCTACTTGTGTTTATATTTCTGTTTGTCTTTGTTCTTGTGCATATATATATATATATATTCATATTTATATTTATTCTACTGTTATTTATATTTCATATATTATTTATACTGTTTATAGTATCTGTATTTACAGGATGTTCAGAAACTGGATTGAGAAATTTGAATTGGAGTGTATGGGGTTTTAGTAAGGAAATATATAAGGAAAGGGAATTAATACAACAGCATTGGCTCTATTATTATTTTCTTTCTTTTTTTTAATCTTGATATTATATATTTAAATTAATGTTTGAATATCTATCTAATGATATAGGAGTTTAATGAATGCAATTTGTACTGTGGATACTTAAATTAAAAGTATATGATAAGAATGAATATTCATAGGACAATTATTATTTAATTATACAATATATATGTATAAATATAATATATATATTATCAAACATTCAGTTTAAATGAATCTTAACGAAATAACTAGTTTAAAAACAATATATAATATATAATATCGATCTATATATTTATTATATATTATGTATTCTATTTAATTAATTATATTTTTGTTTGTTTACCTCGCATATGTCTTGGGAAATATAACAGGAAGGGCGCCTGTTAAGAAAGACATGCCTGCCTGCATAAAAAGAGAATAAAAAGTTGAATAAAGGAAGAACATTAAAGCGAAAAAGAAAAAAAAAACAAAAGATCAAAGAGAATTAAAGAGATAGAAAAGAAAAGATTGAAGAGAAAGAAAAACGGGTCATAGAAACAGAGAATAGTAAAGAAACAGAAAATATTCAAGAAATATGCGAGAAATAAAATATGCAAGAGCAATAAAATATGCAAGAGAAATAAAGCGTGCAAGAGAAATAAATTATTCAAGGGAAAGAAAACAACAAAGAATAGAGAGAAATAAGAGAAAGAAAAGGGGGAAAGAAAAATAAAGAATAAAATAAACTTACAAGGAGGGTAGAAAGGAGCAGTAAGGGCGCCCCTGGGGGCAATATGCGGGGGGTGAAGAAATGGTAAAGAGAAAGTAAGACCGAAAAAATGGAAAAGAGGAAAGGTAAGAAGGAAAAGGCTAAGGAAATGTTTTTTCCAGTTTTTTTATTTAAAAGGGCCTTCATCCCGACTATAGCCATGAGAATAGAAAGAAAAATAGAAGAAAATAAAACTTCCGTCGATTTAAATATATCTTGAACTATGCTGTATAAAAACAATTGCTTTGCATGCAACGCAGTTAGGATTTCTCTGGCCTTTAGCCGTCGCTGAAAGCAATATTGCCCAGAGACCTAAAAAGGAAAAACATATTAATCTATTTTTGTTTATTTCATTATTTTTACTCATTTTAATTCAATTCAGATAGGCTCTTCTATTTCACGACATTTGATTCAATGCACTAAAATGCTATTATCCAAATATATATTTATATATATATGTATATACATGTATATAGAGGATAAATCAGAATATAAAAGAGACAGTACAGAATCTTTACAAATAGACTGTATTCAAAAAAAAACTACAATAATAATATACGTGTATATATATTTACTTAATTCTGAATTTATATTCGATTATCTATTTATTTATTTATTTATTTATTTATTAATTTATTTATTTATATTTAACTACACTCACCAACTGAGAAGGTGTTACTGGGTGAACAGTAATGCCCCCCATGCCGTCGGGAATACTCAGCGTGCCTCCAGTCTCAGCTGTAAAAAGTAGAAAAAAATATAATAATGTATATACGTATATATATTTATATATATATTAAATTGATATAGAGCAAATATGTTGTATACAATTAGATAATATGCTGTAATGCAACGCAGTTTAATCCAATTGTAATAAGATAGTGATAATAGCGAAGTATAGAATATAAGAATAATGGATTATTCTACAATAATAAAGAAACTGAATTGTTCATGTTATGAAGAATATAGTATTAATTGTTGAATGGAGATGAATTAATGGAATTAACTATGCATGCGCTGATAACTAAAGCATTATTTAGTGTTTATAAAATATTAATTTTATTTCTTTATTTCTTTCTTTACCTGTTGGACAGGACTCTACACAAATTGCATTTGTTGGATTGTGAGGGTCAGGATAGTACAAGTACTGTCGTTCTTCTCCTACAGCTTTCGACCCACAGAAATCGGCTGAAAAGGCAGAAAATAAATTAAAATAAATACAATCAGTAAAATAAAATGAATTAAAAGTGAATTAAAGCAAAAAAACGAACCGTTCAAGTCGTAAGGAGCCAAATGCCTTAGGTTTCCGCTGTAGCAAGCTGTTGCACTCAAAAGAAAAGTTGCAAAAGATAAACAGCCAGTTAAAAAAGTCAAAAAAGAATCAGAAAACCATCTTTTTGGAGTTAATTCATTTTCTGGTTTTTTCTGTTTTTTTGCAATGGACTGGCCCATGGTGGCGGTGGAGGGGGAAAGGAAAAATCGACACAAGACAGAAAAAGAGAGAAAAAGAAAAGGAATACAGGGGAGAAAAAGAAAAGGAGAAAGAGCAAATGATGATAAATAATAACCAAATATATTTCGAATCGAATATACCTCAAACAAGAAAACAAAATTATATATTTCCTGCTTCTTGCACAAACCGAGAAAGCTGCAGTGTTCAACTTGCAACAACTTCAGGTGTATGGACACCTCAGCCTGCTGCTGCAGCAGGAGCAGCAGGAAATTGAATTATTTGTATAATATTCGTATTCAATGGACTTCTCTTTTTCTGTATTTCTTTTTCCATTTCTTTTCTTTCACTCTCTCTGCCTTAGAATCACATTCTCTGTTTGTTTGGTTTCAATTTTGTTCAGATGGCATGATTCAAGAATATATTTCTTTCTATTGCATTTTTCAAAAACCAAAATAAATATCTTTATTCAAATACCTTGCTACAACTATGTACCGAAGAAGAAAGCAGGAAATTCAGAGAAAGCAAAGACAGAGCGAGGTGTTAATAGCTAACAGCCGTTGCAGTATAGGAATAATCTATCCTTGTAAAATATATACAATATATATATATATATACTTTATATTCTGCTTGTATTTTATGTAGGTTCAAAAGTATATATTCCTGCTATATGGGTATTATATAACATTCATGAATGAATACTATCACGGCTCCACCTTTCTGCAAAAGAGGAATAAGAAAGAATAATGCCTAATAAAAAGAATGCCGATGAATAGAATTGAATAAAGGGAGCTAAAAATGCAATACATCAGTATTCGTTTCTCTTTCCACTCCTACGACTGGAGAAAACGCAAGAAAACAACTAGAAAACAACGAATTCAACTAAGAAAGAAAGAAAAAAAACTTGAATTAAAAAAGAAGAAAACTAGTCCTTGTTCCCTCCCGTTTCCCGTCCCAAGTTCAAAAAAAGAAAAAAATAAAAAAACAGGAAAAAACAGCTTTTTTTTTCAGTTTTTTTTTCTATCACCTCTGTCTTGCTGCTTCCAGCTCACTCTTGCATGCATTCTGCTCAGTAAGCCGCAGCCTCCGCCCCCAAACGATCACTGAAAGGCGGGGGTTAAAGCTGCTGTCTGCTTCCATGGGGACTCCGTGGGTGAAGGCAGCATTTACGGAAGAGTTAAAGGCAAACACCGACCCGCTTGACTGCAGAAAACGAAACCTTTCGCCGCTCTTCACGTGGACAAACTCCAGGGTGCGGGGGGCCCCGAAGGAAGCGCCAACGGTGAAGTCTTCGGACTGCAGAAAAGAGGGAAATAAAAGGGAAAATAGGAAGAAAATCAAGAAAAATCAAGAAAAATGGAAAAAAATGAAGAAAAATGAAGGTAAATGAAGAAAAGTAAAGAAAATTGAAGGAAAATGAAGGAAAATGAAGAAAAATGAACAACAAGGGAATAAAGAACACGGGCAAAAACTCCAACGTGCGGGGGCCCCAAAGGAAGCACCAACGGTGAAGTCTTCGGACTTGAGAAAAGAAGGAAATAAAAAAGAAAAGAAAAAAAAGAGAAAAATTAGAAAAAATGAAAAAAAAAAGTAAAAAAAGAACAAGGCGCAAACTCCAACGTGCGGGGGGGCCCCGTGAAATCTTGGGAGTCGAATAAAAAAAGAAATAAAAAAGAAGAAAGAAGTAAAAAAGGAAATAAAAAAGATGTAAAAAAGAATTAAAAAAGAAAAATAAAGAACAGAAACATGCGCACAAACTCCAGGTGGGAAAGCGCCAAAGGAAGCGCTAATTGTTGAATATTCTGACAGAGATTAAAAAGAAAAAAGAAATAAAAAAGCAAAAATAAAAGAAAACAAATAATGAAAAAGAAATAAGGGAGGAGAGATGGGAGGAAAAGAAACGGATAAAAGGAAATAAAAAAGAAATGAAAAAGAAGGAAAGGAACATGTGCAGAAAAAACTGTGAAGTCTTGTGACTGAAATAAAATGAAGAAAAAGGAATAAAGAAAAGGAAATAAAGGGAAAAGGATAAAAGCGAAGGAATAAAAAAAGAGAAATAAAGGAAAAGAAATTAAAAAAGAAAAGAAATGGGGAAAGAAATAATAAAAGAAATGAAAAAAGAAACAAGTGCAGAAATTTTAGGTATTTGCAGCGCCGAACTCGAGCCTCATCTTCAGACTGAAATAAATGAATAAAAAAGAAATAAAAGAAATAAAAGGAAATAAGAGGAATAAAGGAAAAGAAATACCAGGAATTAAAGAAATAAAGAATATAAAGGGAAATGAAAAAAGAAATAAAAGAAAGAAATAAAAAGGAGTAAAAGATGTGAAAGGAAAGCTTGTATAATATAGGTAAATATAATACTTCTCCATATAAAAATATTTCTATAAATTATATCCATTATCTATTATCTAGTATATATATTATATATTATCCATTATATATATTATATATTATCCATTATATACATTATATATTATCCATTATATATATTCTATATTACCCATTATATATATTCTATATTATCTAATATCTATTATATATTATCTATTATATATTATATAAAATAAATTATCTATTATATATTGTATTATAGTTTATCTTTAGAATAATCATGGGAGTCATAGTCTTGGGCTTTGGTAGCCAAATAAACAGAAAGCTAAATAAGATAAATAAACAGAAAACTAAATAAATAAATAAATAAATAAAGTAAACAATTAAATAAACAATTAACTAACTAAAGAGTAATTACCATTCCTTTATCTTTAGAATAAGCATGTTGAGTTTCCAGTGTTTCCCAGTGGGGTAAATGTAACCAAATAAACAGAAAACTAAGTAAGATAAATAAATAAATAAATAAATAAATAAATAAATAAATAAATAAACAAATAAATAAACAAATAAATAAACAACTAAATAATAAAGCATTACCATTCCTTTATCTTTAGAATAAGCATAAGAGTCATGATGTTGAGTTTCCAGTGTTTGCCAGTGGGGTAAAGATAGCCAAATAAACAGACAAATAAATAAGATAAATTAACAAATAAACAACTAAATAGGATAAATAAATAAATAAACAATAAAATAAACAACAACTAAAGAGTAATTACCATTCCTTTGTCTTTACAATAAGCATGGGAGTCATGATGTTGGGGTTTCCAGTGTTTTCCCGTGGGATAAAGGTAACTAAATAAACAACTAAATAAGACAAATAAATAAATAAACAAATAAAATAAACTACTTACCATCCCTTTGTCTTTACAATAAGCATGGGAGTCATGATGTTGGGGTTTCCAGTGTTTTCCCGTGGGATAAAGGTTGAGTCTAATAGCAAGAACTTGGAGAAGGAAATATTTTTGTAATTTCTCCACCACCCGTTGGAACGTCTTTAGGCCCCACGGCGCAGAAAACTTCCAATGGCGAGACCAACTACAAACCCCACCATCTTCACCCAACTCCAAGAGCCCTTTGCTTCCTGCTGCTGCTGCTGCTGCTGCTGCTGCTGCTGCTGCTGCTGCTGCTCCTGTTGCTGGTACTGTTGCTGCTCCTGTTGCTGGTGGTGGGGGTGGTCGTGGTGGGGGTAGTGCTGCTGCTGGGGGTGGGGGTGATGCTGCTGCTGCTCCTGCTGCTGCTGCTGCTGCTGCTGCTGGTGAAGGGGCAGCAGCAGGGGATGCAGCAGCAGCAGGGGATGCAGCAGCAGAAGGTGCAGCAGCAGCAGGTGCAGCAGCAACAGGCTGCTGCGGCTCTTCTGAGGCACCTTCAGATGGAGGGAATTCCTCCTTCCTGTCATTCAAACAAAAATGAAAAAACAAATAAAATACATAAAATAAATAATAAGCAAATAAATCAAATAAATACAGTTGAAATTCGGCGAGAGGAATAACATAACATTACAACAAAAAATTCAAAATTCAACAAAGTGCAAGAAATTTCTATTCTTTGAGGGTTTACTGCCTAGGGTTTAGGGTTTAGGGTTTAGGGTTCAATATTAAACCCTTAAAAATGTCTATTATCTAGGGTTTAGCCTTAGGGTTTAGGCTGCACTTTAGCGTTTCCTCCAAGGTTTAGGGTTTAGGGTTTAGGGCTTGCCTTAGGACTAATAATTAAGGGTTTAGGGTTTAGGGTCTTCCTTTCGGGTTTAGGTTTTAGCTCAAGGCTAAGGGTTTAGGGTTTAGGGTTTCCATCAGGGCCTAGGGTTTATTAGGGTTTATTAGGGTTTATTAGGGTTTATTAGGGTCTATTAGGGTTTATTAGGGTTTACAGTCCGTATTGGGAAATTTCCTCCATAAGAGAATTGAAAATTTCTTGGCTTTCTTCGGGAGAAAAGAAAGAGGGAATGCAAATACTGCCTCCTGTAAGAGCTGTCTGCATTAAAACAAAAATAAATAAAATAAAATAAAATAGACTTCTTTAGTTGAATTCAAATCGAATAAGAAACAGAAATACCCATTTATTCATATACTTTTATTATTTATTTATTTATTTGTGAGGGGGATGTTTGTTGCACAAACATTTACAGAAATCGGAGTTCAAACAAATACATCCATAAACATATAAATATCAATAAATTTACATCTGTTTAAATATGTATATATATTTAAACAAATATGTATTTATTTATATGAATATAAATAGATATAGATTTGTTTAAATTTATATATATATATATATATTTATGTATATATATTTGAATATGTATAGTTATACATGAAAACAGACATAAACACATATATATATTTATATATATTTCTCTCAATATATATGAATAATATTATATATTGAATATATTGCACAAATAATACCTTAAAGAATTATTTATTAATTGAAACAAGAAAATGTTTGCGAAAAAAGCAAAGAAATGAAAGATACAAAAAAGTGAATATACGAGTATTCATTAGATGAATAACAGTTAATTAGACCAAATAAAACAGAATAAAAACCGAATTCCAAATGGAATAGAATAAATAAACGAAACATTAAATAAATAGAAAGAAAATAAGATAAATATCTTACCTTGAAATCCTCTCTTGCCTGTCTGTCACACATTGCAAATTCACTCCTTACTAGCATTGCATGCGCCTTATCTATGGCTTCTCTCCTTTCTTTTTCTGCCTTTTCTTCTGGGGAATATCCAGAAAAAGTAAAGTTTTTCAAAATCTCATTTTTTTCTGCATTTCCATCGGTGCTGCTTTCAGGTGTACAGGCAGCTCCTGTGCGCTTATCCTTACGCCACCGCCCTTTCTTCATTTTTTCAGAAAAAAGGACAAATAAATATATATATTTGATGAGCTCTTCCAATTAACTCTGCTTTTATTCTTATTTTTTATTTATTTATTTTATTTTTCTGATTTTTTTGCCTTTTTTCTTGAACGGGAGCCGGGCCCGCAGCCAGGTCGAGGGGGGTGGTGAAAGGTGATAAAGGCTTTATAGGGCAAAAAATGGGTTATTTGTTTGGCTTTTTTGAAATTAAATTATATTTTTGTGAATAAAACTCAATTTCTGTTCTTTTGCATGCAAAAAATTATATTTTAACCGTCTAATCGCCGCATAATTGTTGCTTTTCTTCTTTTTATCCCTTGTGGCTGCATGCTGATCAACCCCCCTCCAAACAAATACCAAAAAATATGTTCATATTTATCTTTTTTGTTTTTTTGTTTTAATTATAATGTTTTAATTCATCATTTGCTTATTTATTATTTATTCATCCATTCATTTATTGTATTTTATATGTATATATTTTGAGTTTGCTCTTCTTCCTATCGAGGCTTTCTTTACCCCATTGACAGCAGCCGAAAATTAATTAATTAATTTATTTATTTTGATGTTTATTTATTTATTTTAACTGTTGAATTAAATTAGTTTTATATTAATGATCTAACCATATTATTTCTGTTTTAATGCTTTAATTCAATTACTTATAAGTCTCGTTCTCAGTGAATTAATTTATTTTAATAATTAAATTAAATTAGTAAAAACCAAATACAGTATATGTTGTTTAATAAATAATTAAATTAAATTATATTTTCATTTTTGTTCAATTTTTATTTGTATTTTGAGGGCAGGTTTGTGAATTAATATATATTAACAACAAAAAAAATAAAATAAAGCAAAGTGGAACTAAAATAAAACATAAATAACTTAATTTAATATGTAATTTATTATTTTATTGTATTGAATCACAATCTTATACCCAATTAATATAATTAAATATATATACAGCTTTCATTTAATTGTTTAATGGCATTAAATTATATAATCCACCATCGGTCTGTATTTAATGTGCTTCTCCAGAGAGAAAATACAAAATTAATCCAGCAACAGCAGCAGCAGCAGCAACAGCAGCAGGAACAGCAACAGCAGCAGCAGCAACGGCAGCAGCAACACTAACAGCAGCAGCATCACCACCAACAGCAGCGAAAACAAGAGCAGCAGCAGCACCAACAGCAGCAGCAGCAGCAGCAGCAACAACAGCAGCAGCAGCAGCACCACCACCACCAACAGCAGCAGCAGCAGCAGCAACAGGAACAGCAGCAGCAGCAGCAGCAGCAGCAGCGGATGTATGACTATCTAATGTTTGAATACTGCAAATGAAAATACTATAAATAATAAAATAAAAAATAAAAAAATAAAAAATAACTAGACTAAAATAAAGAAGAAAACAATTAAAATTAAAAAGAATAAAATAATAAAATAATTCTTTTTTAGTTTTATTTTTCCTGAACGTAAATTCAACTTAAAAAAGAGATAATAAATAAATAAATAAATAAATAAATAAATAAAATAAATAAATATAATACTGATTAAATAGAATAAATAAATAATTAAACAATAAAAACTTAAATTAATTAATTTATATAATATATATTTTTATATTCTTTAATGGTTTATTATCTATCAGCCCCCAACCAAAGAAAAACAAATGCAGAAAAAACAAAAAGAAATAAAAAATAAAATAAAACCAAATTAAAAAAACATCCAGAAATTACTCCTTTTGCCCCAATAGAAACCTGCTGCTGCTGCTGTTGCTGCTGCTGCTGCTGCTGCTGTTGCTGCTGCTGCTGCTGCTGCTGCTGCTGCTGCTGCTGCTGCAGTTTCTATGCTTGAGAGCAGCACCGAAGAAACTGCGAAAGCCAAGTCAAGGCCAGATCGTGTTGCTGCTGCTTCTGCTGCTGCTGCTGCTGCTGCTGCTTCTGCTGCTTCTGCTGCTGCTGCTGCTGCTGCTGCTGCTGCTGCTGCTGCTGCTGCTGCTGCAGGTCGTCTCCCCACATATGTGTTTCTCCTCGCAGCGCTGCCACCCGCTGCAGC
>HG713223.1:64907-84066 GCA_000499725.1 Eimeria brunetti | reverse complement strand
GGAGCCGCAAATAGGTACACAGCCATGACACAGGCATGAGAGGGGGAACCCACCTGGCAAAATTTGAGACAACACAACTTTTTCCTAAAGTTCATTGGCTTTATTTCAGCTCGCTAGGCGCAGTAAGTAATGTTGAGGACAATCTTTACACTTGGTAGCACTGCATGGTCCATCAAAATGTGTGCAAGCCACGAATCTGACCCCCACACCAGGGCGGGTTGATGCGCAGCAATGGTTATTAACAGGGGTGCTCACGAAAATATGTTTGTAAAACTATACCTATAGATTCTAGAGGTTAGTCAGAAGCAGTTATCAAAACCTCATCCCTTTGCTCCCTTGCATAACTATCGAGTGCAGACTGCTCATATATGTGCTCTGGTAGGGAGGCGACAAAATTTCGGGGGTAGTGCTGGCGCTGGCCTACGCTGTCACTACGTGTGGTTCCAGTCAATACCGAATAAGCGCACACCCTATTATCTAAACCCTACTCTACGATACTCGCTATTAAATGCTAATGAATGCGAGTAACAACCATATTTATGAACGAGTTCCTATTATTGTTCGGAAAGAAAATCCAGGGTAATAGAAATGATCGGCGACCCTCGCCGATGGGCAGGGACTGAGTCACAGCAACCCGCCCCAAACTGGTGCCGGCTGGCGGGCACTCTGATCCGATTAAGCTGCTTTCTCTACCTAAAGGTGCCATAATCCCTTAAATATTCTATAGTATTTATTCCTTTTCCTGATATTAGGCCTCTAGGGGCCACACCAAAGCTCTATTGTAGTGCCTGTGCACTACATCGGGAGCCTCCTCGAGTTGGAATACGCTTAATTATGTGGGTCTATGAATAGCAAAGCCTTTTAGAAAGGAATTGGAAACGACAGTAGGTAGGAGCCGACGAAATAGGCGCCCAGAAGCCCGGGAAGTTGTACCGAGAACCGAACCTCCTTCCTTCCCAATAAACTAGGTCATGTAACTAAATATTACAAGGGCATGAAAAGGGAGAAGAAACTCAAGAAGCAGGACCTTGAGAAGTGCTGCCAGATGGGACAAAAGAAGCGATCAAGGAATCGTCAGGCCCATCGACAAATGTGCAACGCAGTGACTGGCACGAAACAGGTGGTTGCCCCACTTCGTTCTTTTCGCTACAATCACTGGAACACTGACAATCTGGCAACGCTGCCGTTCTCGTTGCTTTGAGCTCTCCACTGTTAGTACACATAGATGTATGTGAGTGGGGGCAGCCGCCTGTTGAAAATGTACGCAGCGCGGGCCAAACGTACTTGTGAATTTGGAAATTAAAGCATTGTTCCATTACATGTAAGGCTGATTTTCCGCCTAGTCGAAGTACGGTGTGTTGCAGTTCAAGCGAAACGGCCTCCACTTCCCCAGCCGCAGCTCTTCGAGCCGTTGTGCCAGGACGGACGGAGACAGAAGTAGAATTATTGATGAGGGCGACAATCAATAAGTTATTCCCAAGCTCTGTGGTTTTGCTTTCCTTGCTAAGCAGGTCCAGTGCTAGTGCCTTGTGAAGTTTAGGAAGTGCAATTTGATGCTCTGGAGAGAGGAATTACTTGCCCTGCCAAGGTAGTGTGCAGTGGAGACCTAGGGAGGTGTCCCACAGAAATGTATGACTGGAATTGTCCATTAGCTAGTCTGGATTCAAAAGGATACTTTTCCTTCTAACGGAAAATATACAAACTAGCCTAGTATAGAACAGAATCTGCATAGAAGAAGGACTGACGGCTGGCCCATCAGCAGCTTTCCCTTCTCCGCAATTCGAGCAGTCGAAGAAGTTCGCCATGCGTTGGGTAGCAGCTTTTGTTGTTTGTTCCTGTGTTAGTGCTATGGCCTACACCTCCGACCTACTGGTCGCTTAGCTGTGCCAACATACCATCAGTGTTGCTTTTTAAAGATTTACAGAACAACTAAAAATTTTTTGCGCTCTCCATACGAAGAAGCAGCAACACTGTGAGAAAAGGAACATCTGGCAACGATTGATGCGCTAAACCCCCAGCGCACAAACACGCACAGATTTCAGAAAACTGTAACAGTATGTTAAATGGCCAGGGCAATCACCGGAGTGGGCTTCGGAGGACTATTCAAGCGCAGCAGTCCCTCAGAAGCAATTCCGGGCCCACTTCACCATGCCGGAGGCGACTAAAGCCACAGGTTCATGCAGTGAAAACATAGGATAATTCAGAGTAGAGGGTGCTGTCTTCATCGCTTTTTATGAAAAACTGCCCGCACCTCCGTTTCTATGAAGACTCACAGCCTGCTCTTATCGGTTGTAATTTGCATTCCCCTCTCTAAAATAAATGGCTCTACACCATCGCTGAATATAGCTTCAATCTTTTACATATTGGGGCTTGGCCGCGCAGTTTAGGATTGGTCTGGCCTCTGCTGAGGCGCTCATTCGACTTGCACAATGCCACTGTACCAGATCTTATTTTTCACTAATCTGGGATGCCAGCTACAATAAGCACATACAAACACAAAACTGGCTGGTATACTGTAGTTGATCAGGGGCCACTCCAGTGAGTCAGCCCATTTCCATACTCTCTGTAGGCAACTCGGCACCGCGCCCCCAAAATGGTGAGTTAAGGCTATTCTCTCCAGACTTAACTTTCTTTCAAAAGTGCTCCGGATTTCATCGTCGGGCCACAGGGTTCTTCGTATTCCAGGATTCTCCTGCTCTAAAATATCGTATATTAGCTGCGCAACGCCCCTTGATGTTCTCTTGAAGATTGACTTTGGACTATCAGTTAAGTGCTTACGGGTCCTCTACAGTGTTAGTGCATGCAGCAACGGGCGCTTCGTTGTGGCTGCATGGGCTTCGTTGCATTACTAGTTGTGGCAAGGTTACTTGCAATTCATCCAGCCCGCATTGTCTCGCACCAGCCCCCGGCTCCGAAGACTGTCCTCGGATAAGGCAGAGGACCCTCCTTACAACCACATCAGCTGCGCAGAAGCTATTCACGGGGAAAACAAGCCGAAATTGAAAAGCAATGCAAAAGTCCCAAGCCCAATAAATCGACCTGACTATCCCGATACACTTACGGGTGAGCACAAGGAAGTGCTCGCGGTGAGCAAACAGAAGAGTCCAGGGGAGAGGGGAGTTGTGGTGTTGTTTACTGCAGTGACGCGTGCGAACTACCTTAGGAAGCAGAACGAAAGTCTGAAACGTCTAAATAATAGATGCCGTATACTGGGTCATATAGTGGGATCTTAAATGTGTGATAACTTGATGCGATATGTGCAGAATATGGGCCTGTGAAGGAGTCTAAACCTTACGGGCTCAACAGCAGAGCCAATCTCACAGAGTGGCAGACACTCCGCTCCTGGCAGCAGCACCTCTGCGTGCAGCGGTATAGGCAAGTTGCTGTAATTCTCTCTTTCTTTGGGCTGAACAGGACCCCTGGCCGCCAGAGTGAAGCATCGAATCTTTTAGGTAATAAATGTGGAAAAACCGGGAAAGTAGTTTAGAAGTCTAGTTTAGTTAGCCGTATGTAGAGACTCACGCAAGTGTCTAGCAGGGCTAGGCGCAATACACCGCTGCTGCTCGCCTTTGCGAGCATAGATGTTGGAAAACGTGCACCTTTAGATTGCATACGCCTATATCTTAAGTTTACTTTCAAAAACAGCCGCATTTTGCCTTTCCTGGGGGGCTGGGGGAGGCTGAGCGGAACTGCGCTGCCGTGCTTCTTGGGCTTCCCCCCGGCACAGTGGCTGTGTGCACACGTGCTGCAGGCGCCGTGTTCTAAATTTCCTCTTTTCTTGCTTTGGATATTTGATTACTGAGTTTAGATCCTTGAAATATCATAGGCGGGGCTTCTCTTGAGGAGCTTGGGTATCTGCCGACTGCCTCAGAACATCTGAGCTGTTTCCCCTCAACCCCAGCCCTGTAGTTCAAGCATCTCAACTACGAACAAAAGCCGAGATGGCGGATCAGCTTACCGAGGAGCAAATTGCAGAGTTCAAGGAGGCGTTTAGCCTCTTTGACAAAGATGGAGACGGGAGTGAGCTCCTGCAATGCTAGTCATTACCTGGCGGGGCCCGAGCTGTTAACGATGCTGCTGTTCTTGACTCGTCTTGCTTCACTGGACGCAATGGAGCGAGTTGACTTTCTTTTATTGAATCGCTTTGCACTGTCTGCTCCATCATACTGCTTTTCTTCGATCGCTCTCACTTCCATGGGCCCGTCGGGGCAGCAGAGCGAACAGCGGCCTCAACGGGCAGCTAGAGTTTTGCTCTGACTGGGCGAACACTCCTATGCCTTTTTCCTTGTGCTGCATCGTACTTTTATACTTAGTGGGAGGAGAAGCGGAATAGACACTTGCGGCGCATATGCCGCAGGGTGAATGGGCGAATGCTGGTGATGTTGAGGAATATACATCTGGCTCTGTTTCTTCACAGTTGTGTCATATGCTTCAAATTGTATCTATTATTGCTATTTGTTGCTATTTCCCCTGTAGGAGTAAAATGTTGCGGGTTTAGAAGGTGAATCAATGCTCAGAACGGCGAGCAAGTAACAACGTTTGGGCAGCACTAGAAGGATCCCTGCTGGCTGCATACTCGCATTCGATCGTTTTCATGAGGAAGTAACAGTCGTCGGGCACCAGTCTATGGATTTCTGTGTTGGTTGCATACGCACATTCTATCTTTTCCCGGGGCACATCGCCATGCATCTTGCTGCTTTTCTGCTGGGGTGCTGCCGTCCCTCTGTGCGCATCTGTTCTTCCTGCAGCGATCACAACAAAGGAGCTCGGGACTGTGATGAGGTCCTTGGGTCAAAACCCCACGGAGGCCGAACTACAGGACATGATCAACGAAGTCGACGCTGATGGCAGCGGTACGAACATCCTGTTGTTGTATTTCGCGATTCCGTCGCTTTGCAAGCTAGTTGTCAGTTTCTGCATTGGTTTTTCTGTCTAGAGACGCAGCGAGGTGCAAACGCCACTGTACTAAGGCATCGCGGTGGGGCTGTGTGCATGCGTGTGTACAGGCACAATTGATTTCCCTGAGTTCCTAACACTGATGGCCCGCAAGATGAAGGACACTGACTCTGAAGAGGAGTTGATCGAGGCCTTCAAGGTCTTCGACAGAGACGGCAATGGCCTGATCTCCGCGGCTGAGCTGCGTCACGTGATGACAAATCTGGGGGAGAAGTTGACGGACGAGGAAGTAGATGAGATGATCCGGGAGGCCGACTTAGACGGAGACGGGCAAATAAATTACGAGGAGTTCGTGGGGATGATGCTTGCGAAGTGAAGTTACATCCAGTGTTGCCGTTTGGAATACATTAGGGGGCGCAGGCAAGGCTCCCTACGTGTCGCCTCGAACCGCCGAAAGCCAAGGTTTTGTAAAGAGCTATACTCGTGTAATCCTGGTGAACTTCTTACATCTGTTAAGAATGGGGAATGGGCACGTTCCCGGACGTGTAGAGAAGGCCCTTAGCTGGTTCGTCCGGGGCCCAAGCGTTTGCTCTTGTCGCAGTGTTACGTCATCACTTGCTGCTACACGGCGGGTAGAGTACGGCGCTATCCGTTAACAGGCATCCCTTGCTGTAGTAAGCTGTTGTGCTAGCCTGGTGCCAAGCTAGTTACGGGGTTGCCGGGCAGCCAAAGTCTCCCCTGCACACTTTTGGACTTTTTGACAAGAGGGAAATATTATGGGGAGCCAGCGCTGTTGCTGCAACACCAGTTCCAGCTGGCATTCCCAGCCTAAACAGCATGGTTTACCCCTCACCTCTTGCGGACTATAGCGGCTCCCAGGCAACTGTTGTCGTTTGCGGGGTTTCTGCAGTACCTTTGCACACAAACTTAAGCCCCGCAAGGGGCTGTTGGGGATGCTCGCGCCATGTGGAGCTGTAGACCAAACAGCATGGTTTACCCCTCACCTCTTGCGGACTATAGCGGCTCCCAGGCAACTGTTGTCGTTTGCGGGGTTTCTGCAGTACCTTTGCACACAAACTTAAGCCCCGCAAGGGGCTGTTGGGGATGCTCGCGCCATGTGGAGCTGTAGACCACTGGGCTGCCGTGTGGCTCTGTAGACACTGCCCGTTGGGCGAAGTTTGGTTACACTGATTGCCCCGTCTGCTCTGCCTGCAAGCCGTGGCTATTAGCTGAGGAATGACTAGGTATTCGTACACCACAACGGCATATGAAAAAGAAAAGTATGAATTAGAGGAATGGAGTTTTAGAGGTTGGAATCGTGCGGCGCGGCCCTGTGGCCGTTTGCCACGTCATCCGCAGAAAAGGGTTTTTTTTTTGTTTTTATATATTGGACACGGTAACCTCCACCTCAACACCGGGGTCGATGTTGATAGAAGTGATCTGACGAACGACGTCGCTTGCAGAGTGCAAGTCGATCAAGCGCTTGTAGATACGCAGCTCGAACCTGTCGTACGTGTTCGTTCCTGAATACACATGCCACCAGATACAGAAAGCAGAAGGGCTGTATATGCGGCTATCACACCGTCACATTTTGCAGAAACACCCACTATGGGGAGTGCTGCCAGCGGACGAACCGGGCGTGCAGATAACATTCTTGCTGTACACACACTCACCCTCTCCACACGGCGACTTTCGAGTGGTGACCCGTAAGGTCTTGACGGGAAGGCGTACTGGCCCATTTGTCTGCAGTCGTCTCATCTTTGCCGCTCCAATAAGCTCCGTGCACACTGCGGATAGACAGGGGACACCAGAAAGAAGCAGAGGAAGCAGGCATGAGCAAAATCGGTCGAAACTGCGGCGGAGAGGACCGATATATGGCTGTTATACACACTGCCGCCCCAACGTGCGCATAGGCCTTCTGCCGTGTACGATGAAAACGCTGCGAATTGCTTGGCCATGGAGCTAGTGCTGGTGCAAGACAGTATACGAGCTTCGGAGGGCGGGCGAGGTGCTCCAGGCCTTCGCTGCCTCGCCCACAGCGAATAGATAGGAAGAAAGTTGTTTTGTCAAGTAAATGCTGGTTCACGCCCCGTAAATTCAGCGGAGTGAATGGAAAGGGACCCATGTGTCTCGGCAGGTGCATGACAATACAGGTCTTGCCGGCTACGAACGCTGACGCAGGGCTGGTCTGCTGCGACGCTCAGGGTGAAGGAAAAGCATTTTATTCATATTGTTTCCTCACCACGCTCAATGGACTTCAAATCCTTCGACGTAAGCGTGATGCGTATCCTGTGGAGCCTCTGCTCCTCCCCCTCCAAACCCTCCTTGAGCGCCTTGCTCATGCTGCTGGCTACAGAGGAAAAAGGAGGTATAAGTTAGGAAAAATAAATCCTAAATACCGCCACAACTGGAAAATGCGTCTCTCCAAAAGCCGGCATCCCTCGCTATTCCCCACATACAACACCGTCGGGCTTGACGGAACGGCAGCCCCACTATGCGGTGGGTGCTCTGGCGCGGCCGCTGGATGCCCCACTGCAGCCACAGGCTGCGACTTTGCGCAGCATTCGGCTGCAGCCCCAAATTCATTACCAAGGAAGAACAGCAGTGGGGTGCTGTTGCGTCCGCTACCCCCACGCTGCTAGGAATGCAGGCTCAGAGCATGCTCTCTCGCCTTCTCTTCTTGTGCTGCACCAAGGGGCCCTTTCTTGTGTTTCGCGGGACTTGTGCAGTTTTTCCCACCTCTTTACTGTAACACTTGCAAACCCCCATTCAAGAAAGATGGCGGTAGCGGGCACCGAAAGGAAGCGCCTGGTCAAGGGCACCAAGCAGCCGGTTCGGCTTTATGTCCGGGGCATTGTCCTCGGTTATCAACGGTGAGGGTTTTTCCCTCATTTCTTTCTTTCCTGTTTGCTTTCTTTTTTAAAAAGTCAAAGCCGTATGGTTTCATCTAGTGGGTCTATCTTATGCTGGGTCTTGTGCATTCGCAGCCCCATGCTTACCAGCAGGAAAACGCAAATATTTCCCCCCCTTTGTCCGCAGATCCTCCAGCTTACTACTTGTTCGATGTATCTCCATTTGGGTCTCTAGAGGAAGCTTCCTGAGGGTGGCTAGTTGGCACTGAATATTCTGATTGATGATGTAGAGCTTGCGTTTCAGGTCAAAGGTGAACCAGAACCCGTCCCGGTCTCTGTTGCAGTTGGAAAACGTTAAGACCAGAGCGGACACCGCGTTCTACCTGGGCAAGCGCGTGGCATACGTGTACAAGGCGAAGACCGAGAAGAAGGGAACCAAGTTCAGGGTACATCATGGGTTCAGGGTTAGGGGTCGTTCGGGCTGTAGCTGCAGCTATGCTTTGTGCACCTAATAGAACAAGCGCAGTCGCTGCATATTCTATGGCAGCCATAGTGTGTGAATACTGCACTGACCGCTCAGATGTGCTGTCATTCGCAGACAATCTGGGGTAAGATCTGCCGCCCCCATGGCAACAGTGGCGTCGTGCGCGCCCGCTTCAGGAAGAACTTGCCCCCTAAGTCATTTGGAGGTCGCGTTCGTGTCTTCCTGTATCCTTCCAACATCTAAATTCCTACACAAACCCTATGGCCCAGCTGTGAGGTACCCTAACCCTTACTGCCAGATGGGGACGTGTACGATTGACGTTCGGGGAGTTGGAGGGTCTGCGTGTAATCTTTTGCACGCGAGTCGTTGGACTGATACTATTGAGTTCTGTTGATTTTTACCCTGAGATTTGCGTCTTCTTGCGTTATCCTTACAAACGTATAGGATCGACATATATACATAGAAGGCGGCTAACTGTGTGTGCGTAGGCCTGCAGTACCCGTGAGAACTATTAGTTTTGGAGAGTTCGCATCCAGTTTTTAAAATTTCCGGCGTAGCCGCGTATTCCTCCACGTAGGTGGAGGGAACAGATTTAGAAATCAAACCAAATATAAGCTAGATCCGTGTCCGAATCCCTGTGCTACTGCCTTGTTCGCTGCTTTTCCGTAAGCAGCGGCGTTTTGCCACAATTCGGCTTCACAGTGCCGCGTCTCTATACTTTTCGACTAGATCATTCATTCTCTTTCGAAATCCTTCGGCTGCCTTCCCGGGGTCCTGTTGGGTAGGTGGAGCACACGAGGGCACAAAAGGGGTGGAGAGGACGGCAGAGAATACGGTGACGGGTTTGAGGTTGGAAGAGTATGTTAGGTGTCAGTACGACGTTGTGAGGGTCGCATGCTCTAGGAGGACTCGCTTACCTCAGCTTCTGATATTGCACGGCCTACGTTCACGATAAGGCCAAGACCGTCCTTCCTCAGACCTGAAGGTTTGGCCACAGCTCGGCATGCCCTTTCAATTGAGTGCAGGGGAAATACAGAGGCCATTGACTGGCATTTCGGTTTGATTCGGGCTAGAGGTCACTGAAATGCCCTCCTCTCCAACTGTACAAGAGTTTGCAGGATGGGCACAGTACAGAGTTGCGCATTTCCAGTGCTTGCCTATGGTGCCCATAACTCACCACAAAGCGGGTTCTCACCTGCTTCAATCGTTGCCTCGAGGTCTCCCCCCTGCGCGCCGACGCCCGGGGACAAAAACCATAGGGAAGGAAAAGAAGAACGAATTCTCCTCATATCCTCAGGGTATGTCGAGCCCACAACCAGGCCGACTAGACCTCCATCTTCAGTCAACGCCGGTTCTGCAAAAGTGCAGCACCTTACGAATGTTCGTTGTCGCATGGGGTGAGAGTATTCATACTGATTAGCCCCAGGTTACTACAATCACCCTTGGTGAAGACGATGGTTCCAAACATATTCGGAATTGAATTCTATAGCCGTTTCCGCCAAAACCAGGTGACCCTGGACGAATGGAGTACTACTCTTTTGCTTACCGTTTTGTCTCCGCACATCGTCGCACATATGAGCAACCCGCATATAAACTTCCATAGTTTCCTCCTTGCCTTCGGCTCCCCCCTCAACAAGTGTAAGCCCTTGCAAATCGGCACTGCGTGGATTTGAACTTCGGCAAACGACGAATATTCCCTTCCCTTTTCTCTTCAGAAAGGGGAGAAGCGCACCCTCCCCCAAGTAAGGATCTAGCGTTATGCAGTCAGCCTGGTGCACGTGAACACATTACGTAAGGAAAGAAACATCGCCCACAGAGGTGCTGCTGAGAAGTATGCAGAGTTAGGGGACGAAGCATATTAGGTAGGCTACGAACCGCAAACGAACGATAGGCGGGCACTGTGATACAGCTAAATGCATGCATTTTCGACATCCAGCTCCATGTATAAATGTAGTTACAAGTCCTTCCAGGATTCATTGCAATGCTCCAAGCATACGTACGCCATAGATAGAGAAGAAAGCATGGGCATATGCCTGTGCTGCTTCGCCAGTTGCCGCTCTTTTGCAGTCAATGATGAATGGGATATCTTCAGGTATTTCCCTGCAGACTTGTTGCAAAACCTGGATCACAAAATCAACGATCGGAAACCCACAGCCTTCCAGCTGAAGAGCCATTGGAAGATAGGCTGAATGAAACACCCGGCGAGAGAAAAAAAGCTTAACGCAATGTACTACAATTACATGGAATCTTCCGTCGTCTGCTGATTGAAAACATAATACCCCCAGCAGAGGTAGCTGGGCAAAACGGAAGAATCCGAAGTAGCGCGTGGCCCACCTCCATTCCCGCTGGCCCGTACTGCTCGAAAAAAGCCACATTGAGCTTAAAACAGCAGACAAAATCGGAAGTATTCCGGATAAGATGTGTGCATTTTGCTTGTAGATCCTCGATCACCTGCTGCAGTTCAGTGGCTGAAAGATCCCTATAGGGACCGCAAGGCAGGTTAGGGTCAATTCCTACGCAAAGAATCGTCCCATGTTCTTTAATGCGGCGAGTTAGCTTATCTAAAAACGAAGAAGGCATTGCTCAGTTTTAGTTCAAAAAAAAACCCTGACCTCGACCGGAAAACGCCAAAAAGTACACCGCATTCATCTACAGAAAGCCTTCAGCAGCTGTTCTTATATTCTTCCCAGTTTCAACTGCTCATAAATGATTTTGTTTTGAGCAGCGAAGAGAAAAACAGGACAATCGATATTGGGGGCCCCTCATTACGGGGCCCTCACCCAGGGGGGCCCCTTGTGAAGGCCCCCCATTAAGACCCCACGGAGCCCACGAGGGCGGCTAGATAGCCATTTTGAGAAACTTAGTAGTATAGTCGTAAACGATCTCTTTAAGATGAAATTTGAACAACTTCGCTGCAGCTGAACAACTTACTGCCGCGCTATCGGCAGCTTGCCAGTATCCTATGGCGCAGACTGTTACACATTGCAGGTGACGCGAGGCATGCGACGTATATCGAAAGGTAACTATGACTTCTAAACGTTGTTGTGCAAGCAATAAATCCACCGCAGCCTAACTAAAGAACTAAATGCTTCCTTGGGCCCGCTTCACTCTCGTAGATGCACGGCGACAGGTAATGCCAGTGGACAAGTCTGCTTCAGCCTACTGCTCGCTGGCTACCTAGCTACCAGATACTACTCGGTCATGACCTAAGGCAGCAATACGCAGCCTACAAACACCTTTCAACTTCGTAATCCTCCCAGGTTCTAAATGCGCCAGTACGAACTTCCCCACGCAAAGCAAAACCGAGGAGCGGCTCCCTAACGGGGACCCTCTTTACAGCAGCACTAACACCAGCAGCACTAACAACAGCATGAACAGCAGCAGAAAAAACAGGGTCTGCTATGCCACCATCTAGGTGGCACTGCATGTCCTCTCCTGGCCGCCTGGCCTCAGCTATGCCCGAAAGAGGGCCGACGAGCGGGAGGAAGGGATTCAAACAGCAGCAAGCATCGGCAGCAGCACACACAGCAGCAAACGGCAGCAGCAACCACAGCAAAATTTCCACATCAACTGGGAAAGCATTAGGTTCGTCTTCTGGGTATCCACGTCCCAATACGACCGCCCTCGTCGCCTCCCTTCACCAACGAACCGCATGGATCTTTGTCGCCTACCCAGCCATTCAAGAGACTGACACCAAAGCGCAGCATGGAAAACAAGGAACAGGATGTCACTCTCCAGGTTCCGTTGCTGGTGAGCGGCTTATTAGTCGTCCGCTGAGACTCCGCGAACTCGCGGGGCCCTTGTACGACAAGCAGTCTCTGCAGCAGCAGTGAAAACAGAGCCGGAAGCAGCAGCAGCTGCTGCTGCTCTGCTGCAGCTGAAACCTGTCCCGATGCTGCCCGATGCTCGGCTGGGAATTCAAGCGTACAACTTGTTTCTCCATTGACTCAACTGTAGTGACTCAGCAACTGCGAAAAAAGGAAAACAACGCCCCGGCCGGGTAATAGTCCCAAAGCAGCGGCATGGAACCCACATTGGCAGAGCAGGCATGAATCTCCGTCTGCTACAATCACGCATGTAAGCACCTACACAGATCCTAGACACTAATAAAACGACGGTTTATCCTACCACCTATAAGACAACCCCCGGTGACTTCAAACTGATCGCTGGCAACTCTCAACCTCCTAAACGCCCATTTACGGCTGTACTAAATTTAATGCGTAAGAGGCATCTGTAGAAGATTCGGAAAAGCGCCAGAGAATATTTGTACCTGAGCTAGCCACTGAGCTTTCGCTTTAACAGTGTCGTTGCCTTCCTCGGCTGCCAGCCGCTCGGCCTCCCTCTGCAACTGGACGACAAAGCTTGCCGAGCGCAGGTGGCCTCCCAGTGTCCTCCCAAATGTCGATAAAAGATCCCTGAGCAGCGGCGCAAAACATGGGCAACGCGGAGTCTCATCCGGGTGCCGGTGTATCGCATGGAACACGAGAACAACAGCGCGTCATGATCCTAGCTAAATGAGCTCCTCCTGACGTCCCAGTGCGTTCGGAACAACCGTTTTGTAGTTTGGAGGCAACGTGGATTCAGATCCATCCTGAAGGACGAAGCCATAGGATGGGGGCATAGATAAAAAACTGGCGCTCTGTTCGGAAGGCCTCTCACCCGGTAAGCTCTAGTGCCTGCTGCACCATCTGGGCTGAGCCGTGGACCCACGTCGGGGCCTCAGCAACGGCCTTTACGACCTGCAGCATCCCATTGACTTCTTTGCGCAGCACTTCCTGCATTTGCGCCTCCTTTAAAGCGTACACACAGCTGGCCAAGGCCTCAAGAGTGGCTGACCGCAGCTCGTGAACATACCACATCCATTCCTCATTAAGCTGTCAACACACCCACAATGGCGCACAGCAATAAAGCACCGCAATGAGCCAGGAACGCGCGCCACTTAGCTAAGCTGGACTACCCTAAAGCACTCTTCCCTTCCCAGATAGGCCGTAGAAACAAGTACGCGCGTAGACAGATACTGCACAATAGAGGACAGTCTGAAAGGCACTACCCATTACCATTGTTGATAACCACACGGGCCCGTCCGCCTGCATATTCACGATCAGACGGGCAGTCGAAAGCCCAAGCTTATACAAAATATTCGCTGTACAGATGAAACTTACTTGCCAGTTGTGGGGTCCCGCATCATATGGAGTTACACCCGCCTGTACCAACAACTCAATCAGCCATGGGGCGAAACGCGCAAACTTGGCGCCCCCAAGACTCAACGCCACATCCCCGACTGCGACAATCACGACTGGCTTGAGAGACCTGTCCACCGAGGGGGCCTAAAACGAGACAACGCACTGAAATTGCATGCATATATCGGAAGGTAGAAAGAAGTGGAGGACCAACATCTTGAAACCTGAAAAAGAAGTCGAGTAATGCACTCACCACACCAAACAAACACGCATTTACATCTGAGGGTCCACGGGTGTGCTAGGCATACTCTGAGAAGCTGGTAAAACTCGTGGAGAAGGGCATCCGAAAGATTTCCGAACTCCGTCCCCAGTGCGCGGCTAAGGTCTCCGACAAGCTCTATACATATACGCGCAGCCTGTAGCTCGTCTGGGGTGCTGTTGTCATTGGTTGACGCGGTAGCGGTTGCAACAGCTGCAGCCGTTGCTGTTTCCTGAGGTTCGTGCTGATGCTTCATCTGCAGCACCAGCAGGTCCGCCACTTCCCCCGCGAAGGGAGAAACCGCGGGACCAGAGGAATTGATAAGGGCAGAGAGTGCAAGCAGTGCATCGCAGACGCTCGGTTCGGAGCTGACGACAAACCATTGAGGATTGCTTGGCGGAGTGCTGCCATCAACCTGGTTGGCCTGCACGCCGTTTGTAGGCCTCTGGAAAACCTGAGGAAATAAAAAATGAAGGAAATACAGAAAACGAGTAGGTATAAGGAAACAGGCACAAACAAGGACGCACCAGTTGACGAACGACAGCATCAGCTTGAACATGCTGAAGGTATTTCTGCTACTACGCTTTCACAAAAAACACACAGAGGTGTATCTAAGCTCGCTACTCATGCATCGAACCCACCTGCTTTAGAGTGCTCCAAAGGCTGCCAGCGACGGGCTTCACTTGGTCACCCAGGCGGAGGCAGAGAATTTGAATGACGCCACACAGCATCCCTGCATCATCAGAACAGGACGAGCACAGGATGTAGCATTTGCATTTGCTGACTGGTCAACGTTTTTGCACGCTTGTGTACATGCAACATATGGTTTCTCTTCCCAAGTGGCCATCAACAACTCACACGTACCACGTGCACGGGCTTTCACCAGAGATATCACTGCAAGCAATCAGTAAATACTGAACATGAACAGGTGCAAAAAGAAGGGCGTTCCATGTGTTCACCGAGGAATCGAAGGCTGCCGGAAACGGCCCTCACCTTGGCGTTGTTTCGTCTGTTCCGTTTGTTCGAATGAAAATGATTTCCTCAGCTGACCTTCAAAGTGCTCGAGGAGGGATAGAAGATGGTTCCAGCATGCACTGCCTGCAAGTGCATCTCACACCATCGATCATCCCCCTTACACCCAGCAATGTGGCATGTTGCCAACGGCGTAGTGCAGCGGTAAAACACAAAATCCCGAAGAGCACAGACAAGCTTGAGTTCTGCTGGCAAACGGTCGAGCTTCTGACCTGCATTCTTAATTAAGGCCCCAATGCAATTGAATGCAGCTTCACGCAAATTCTTCTCGTCCTGTGCGGCAGCAAGCACACAGCAGAGACATAGTTCAGGAAGGATCACCTGCAGCATGAGGCACGAGAAAATAGAGCCTGACTTACAGCGTCTGGTCGTTCTGAGACGCTCAGAAGAGCTTCACAAAGTTTGGGGAAGATCGGGTCCAATGGATTCTGTTCTTGCGACTGTGCAGTGGTGGTCCCCTGGTAAGCCGCTCGGCCCTCAACTGTGTTGATGTTGTCCGCTAGTTCATGCAGCATCCAGCAGATGTGCACTGCCACCCTCGGCTGATCGGCAAGCCGTTCAACAATCGCCAGGAGGAGTTCGCCGCTGCTGTTGGTGGGGGCTCCAGAGGGCGATACGCCGGCGGGTGGGAACAGATGCCGTAGCACAATAGGTGCATGCTGCTGCGCCGCCTTGCCAAGGGTCCATGCGGCGCTGTCTCGCACAGCTACTGAAGCATCCGACGCAACAGCCTTCACCAACATGGGAAACGAAGTTGCGACGTAAGGAGCCATTGCCTCTGCGCTTGGTCCCTCCATCACACAGCCCAAGGCTAGCAGAGACGCCTCTCGCCGACGCCACTCTGTAGATGAAAAGTTTAACTGCACGAACTCTAGCACGGGAGGCAGGATTGCATCTTTTACTACCTGAGTCAAAATCCCCACACAGAGAATGTATAAGAGTTGTCCCTCAGTCCGTGGGGCAGGCAACAAAAGCATTTTCACGGTCCAGAAAGGGTGGCCCTTTCCTTGCTCTGACACAATCTTCGCCGCGCTTCTGCAACCATGGGACAGCGAAAGTTCGTTAGTCAAATGATCATAATGAATCCGCCTACCTGTGCGCAGAGGCCTAAACATATTGCGGCTGCCATCGCCGGCGTCCAGCTATCATCATCATCCTCGTCTTCCGCTGCATTTAGAAGCTGTGAGAGGAGGAGGGGAAGGAGGAAGGGCGCAGCTTGCTCCATTATTTTCAAAAGGGTAAATCGAGTTGAGTCGCCCTCTATTATTGCAAGCTCCTCCTCAGCCAACGCATTCCACACCTCCAATGCCGCAATCACAACTGCCGACTCTGAGCCCTTGAGTGCATTCCAAGTAAGCTGTAGACAACGCAAAAAAATGTGCGCAGCGAAGCATCCAAAATAAACGAGAAGCGGCAATCAACAGCCCTTGAAGGGGCAAACGAAACGGGCCAGTACACTCATGCTGACCAAAAGCCTAGCCGGCAGCGCAAGCGCCGCTGTCCCTGCAGAGCCATCATTCGTACACAGTCTGTAGCAGCTATGGTGCCAATTTTCACAGGTACGCCCTTCACGAGACTGCTCATCATTCCATAACTAGCTCTACCTCTACGAGGAGAGCAATAACGAGCAACACACTTCTGTTACTTGCAATCCACATGAAGCCACAAACAATCCCTACAGCTGACAGGGTCCTGCACAGTTGCTCTTTAGCTGCTGTCCACAAGCCAGGCTGCCTACCCTCAGCAATCCGCTGTGAACCGTGACCCCTGAACTGTTACGCACCGGTGCACAAGCACGCCCAACGATTCCGCAGGTTCACACTCAGATATCTTGCATGTGCTGGCATGCGATAATCGGGAACAAACGATGGTCACTAGTATGCTCATGCACAGGAGGCCAGATTCGTCGCTGCTGTGCGCGGCTAGTCCGCAGGCTTGCAGAGTTCAAAAAGCAGACTGGCTCAGACAGCCACTCCATTGAAGTCCTAACTCACCGGTCCCACAGTTGGCATATATGCTTCTAAGAAAGAGTAATACTCCTGTGCAATTTGCACTATGCACTCAAAAGCTGCAACTTGAACAGGACTCGGATTCGACGCGCCGCCAGCTTCCACTACCGCAGCAATGATGTAGTCCCGTTCTTCCTACGGACCGCACACAGCAGGGTACCCACATCACGATGAGGTGAACTTACCCACAAAATCCCCACTGTGACGGACATATACTGGAGTCCACTTTCGCATCCCTCGTGAACAGGCAGTTCGTCTCCAGCGCAAGCCTGAGCAGGAGGCAGCATGCAGCGGCTCATTCAGCGGCACCTTTCTATTGAAGTTCGCCTTGGCGAAAATTAATGCGTGATAAAGCGCGCGCAACGCCGCCACCTTCAGCTGCGGATCCGTATCCTTCAACCCTGTAGCCGTACAACCAGCCAGCAAGACAGTTGCATATGTCAATGCGGGTAAAGTGAAGATAAACGGAGGCCAACAAGCAGCTCAAAATGAAAATCAGCGGGCGCCGCTTAAGGGCACACCCTGTAGAAAACAAGACAAAGGCAACGAGCTCCACCGACACACCAACTAAGTCTACGCAGCACTAACCGTGAACAACAGCCGTGAGAACGACATTGCATCTTTCTTCCGAGAGAACCTCTGACGGGTCTTCTCCCTCTGAAACAATATCAGCAAGTTCCTCGCACAGATAGGCAAGACACGTGAGAGCATGGCGTCCGCATGCCTTGGCAAGCTGCTGCTGTTGTTGCGGCTGCTGACATGAAACCGCCTGCTGCACCATGTCCTGAAGTGAAGGTAGGAGGTCTTCAAACTCCAACGATCGCAGCTCTATAACCCCCAACTTCGCCAAGGCCTGGCAAACTGCATTGCCAACCTGAAAGCAGCAATCTATCAATTCACTCTGAACCTTAAATCCCAAACCCAGACCACAAATTCTTGATGGCGCTGGGAGGGGCTTGGTGTACTCCTGTGGCCTGTGCCGGCACTTGGCAAAGCTCTACAGACAACTGAAGTGCACGTACACCTCATCGCTCACCTGAGTGCAATCTGTTTGTAAAGCTGCCAACAACTGCTTCTTTATTTGAGCCTTCGTTGGACTGGGAAGCGCTCGCCAGGCCTGTGCAGCCGCGCCATCTAGCGTCATATCCTGCGTCACCCGATAGCAGCACCGCAGTGGCGACCTCGCATTGGTTTATTACCAGTACTTCAAAGGTAGCGCGCCGCATCGCATAAGTACGGCCACTTCCTCTTCAGCGCTGCTCCAATGCATTGCTCAACGGAAAACGTGGCTCCGATACAGCAGCATATTTTACACAAAGCGAGCAAGCCACCACTATCGGAAAGCCACAGGTGCACGCAAGGCAGCATGCACTAGCAGCCGGCGAAAACAAGTAGGGAACACCCCGGAGCATGGGGATCACCTTCGCGCTGATAGAGTTCTTGAAGGTCACGGCAGCGATCTGCTTCGCTATAAGGAGATCTTCCAGGCTACCGGCGGCCCCTTGCGGCCCCTGCGGCGGCTGCTCTAAGGCAATGAGCGCAGCCATCGAGCTGACGAACTCGCCGAGGTCTGTTTGTCTAGCAGTAGTCAACTGCTGCTCCGCTGCCTGTCGTACGGACGGCCGGGGGTCGATGGTCGCTAGCAGCAACTGCTGCAGCACCGCCATTTGGTCCGCCATTTCTGCTTATCCTGAACGTCAAATGTGGGGATAAACGTGCAGATGTAGGATATACGTCTGAGCAGGTGCTTCTGCTGCTGGTGCCGCTGCTGCAGCTGCAGCAGTGCCGCCGCAGCTCTCAGCGGTGCTCCTGGCTTTGAAGCGAAGGTGAATCTAAGGCTTCATGCGGATGACCACAGAAGCACTCCGCGTCGTCTGCTGCTGCCGCTGAGCAGCAGCAGCAGCTGCTGCTCCTCCGGTTAAAAGGTGCCAGCAGCTCCCGCCGCTGCTCCGGAAGGACACCTTGCAACAAGGATGTAAGATGTCTTGTTTACGGGGGGCGACACGGAAGGAACGGCCAGGCGACTTGGGTACAGTGTGCAGTCGTTCCTGTTGCGGCTGCTGCTCCTGCCGATGCCAGAAGAGCTGGAGAGCACCCAGATCAGCCATACGACGAAATACAAGTAGCAGCAATCCCGGCGCAGGGAGGCCCGGCCGAGCAACGGCAGCAGCGGTAGCAGCGGCGCAGGAACCGCTTCAGTGACTGTAAAGCTGCCGTCAGCAATGTTGTCCCTGCTGCTCCTGCTAGTATATTTAGGTGCAACAAAATCAACTTCTTGCCCTGCCAGGCTCCTGCTGCTGCTGCCGCCGCTGCCGCCGCAGCAGACCTGAAGCTGGGGAGGGGAGGGGGAGCTACTCTAGCAGGCCGCAGCCGCCGCAAAGTGAATTCAATTGCCTTTCCTCGCCCATTCAGCTGCTGTTGCTGTTCTTGCTGCTGCTCAGCCTGGT
>HG713223.1:37894-64849 GCA_000499725.1 Eimeria brunetti | reverse complement strand
GCCCTAGTCACGGCTGCTGCAGCAGCCGCTGCAACAGCAGCTGCGGCCGCAGCTGCTCTGCCTACTCTGCAGCAACAGCAGCCGCAGCATCAAGGCAGCGCTGTGCTGGAGTAGCGGAGCCTGCTCCAAGTACGCCGTGATAAAATCCAATTATATAAATCCAATCTACCTACTTAAGTGGTGGAGACAGGATGAGGTTGTCCGTGTTACCCGCTGCAGAAATCAGCTGCGCCCCACATGTTCCCCTATCTACGGGCGAACCGCCGCAACCCTCTCTCAGGCAAAGGGGCAGAGATGGCCTTCTATGTCTGTCTCTGCCAATATTTTCTAAAAATGATTAAACTCTGAGTAGGTTTGGTTTATACGAATGTCAATCCATGGAGATATGCTCGAGGAACGCAGAAAGAAATCCGACTTTCTTCGTGCGTGCCGCAGTTGTAGGAACTGTGCTGGAATGTGCGTTTTTTTGTAGACTTCTGCATTGATCATTTCGATCGGAAACCAGAAGTTAAAAATTGAGGACACACTTGCAGCTTGGGTTGAGTGGGAGTACAGCGTATCCATTCGCATGAGTTGTAGAGTGGTGGCTAAGTCGCCGATGTGACTGGGGACCGGCGTGGTGCACAGCAGGTGAAGTATTTAAGAGTTTCAAGAAGATAGGAGACCCTTTGTGGCATTTACAGGCGTAAAGAGCACAGCGGTAGAAGTTCCTGGGGCTGGTGTGGAGGGGTGTGGCATGATTTATCCGAAATTCGTATGTGCCTCTACAGTTTCGTGGCAGATGGCCATTGAGGGCCAAGTAGGTCCTCAACTATCTCATACGTTTCTAAAACATCCAGGGAATGGGGCTATATTGTGCTGCTATCTCTGATTCCCGTGCAGCTGCAGCACGGTGTGCTGCAACTCATGGTAGACCGCTTACTCTGCCCCAGACCCGTCTATCGGCGAGCACTGGACGCCTGGATATTGGAGAAAAGGTCAACTACTTAGAGGGAACTTTTAATTTTAGTATGTTTACCGTATCACAGCTCACCGCGCCGTCAGTTCAAATCGAAGACTATCGTGACAGGGGGTGGTTTGCCATGGGCTGGAGGACGCTGGCTGCTGGTGCCGCTTGTAGGCAAACCCACATTTTGGTGCATCCACTAACAGTCTAAGCATTTCTTTAGTACGTAATTGGCCCTCAGTTGCCAGCCTGACAGTGAATTGAAATACACATGCAAAGTGCAAAGTTCAAACGGGCATGCCGAACTCGTTCAAGTAACACGCGCTCTCCTGTGACTTACTATCCGACTTCCTATGGATGGTGTGACCGGAGGAGTGAGGTTTGCGAGGGGTAGATGTGGGGAACATGGAAAGGGGCAGGGCCGATAGGTTCACCTGGCGCCCTCTGCATACATGTGGCATGCCTTTGTATTTTTTGTGGCCAACTGTTGCAACATAGTAGTTCCGTGTCACAATAATATATGTGAGATCAGGCCTACAATAGACGCAATTTTTTTTGCAGATTCTTGCGTCCTGGCTCGCGTTGGCAATGCGTGGTTGCAGAGATTGCGCCAACGAGTAGACAGTCAGGCTGTAATTCCTAGCTGTGGCTTCCGGTATGAGACCCACTCTCCAGCCGCTATCAAGTAGCGCTACTAACCTCTGGCCATTCGGGAAAATATAAATGAGCGAGGAGTTGACACGAGGAGGGTCTACATGTGCACTAACCGTTGCGTGGGGGCCTACTCTCCCGCTCGTTTACTCCCTTAGTGGTGCTGCACAAAGTGCTGCCTTTCCAATTCTTAAAGTTTTGTACAAACTTACAGTATCGAATTCTACGGCCGTTTTCATTGCAGAAGAAAAAACCTCCGTTACTTGGCGCGCCCTTCCGGCTGTCCGCATGCCGACTTCGCCCCCTGCTGTCAAGAAGCGCTTCTAACCGCTTTCGTGAGGGTCCGACATGAACAGCCTCAATGTCCATAGGCTATAAATCTGGACCGTATTCAAGGCCGATTTCTTCGTTCTTACCTATTGCTGTGGAGAATGGTTTTTTTCTGATTCCTCCTTCTTCAGGCCTTTCAAGCCTTTCACCCGCAATCTCTCCACGACCCAGCCTGTTACTGAATGCCTGTGCTCGCGCTGTAATCCTCCTATTAACCAAATATGTAGAAAGGCCCTGAGCAGTATTAGATTTCTGTCCGCCAATGGCTGGTACTTCACAGGGCCGCGTCCTATTAGATGTTTCCCCTGCCTAAGCTTTTTCCGCACTGCCATACCATGTTCCCCTGCAAACCTGATAATAACCGCCCATTCTGGAGCATATGTGAGGGCTTCGAGGATCCGCATGTGCCCCTGAGGTGTGGAGCTGTTTCTCTGATGTAGCCATCATCAACGCCCTTCCCCTCTAATAAGGAATATGTCAATAACCCCTGTAAATCTCCCGGTGCATGTTGAAGGAGGAAGCACGGGTGGAGGGTACCACCGAACCCCTCCACTGCCCCCGCATAACAGTGCCAGTTATATCTGGGGCCCGTGCAAACATGGAGACCCTTTACATGGATTTTCCACGAATTTTTCTAGGTGGAAAAGCATCTTTGGCCTAATAAGATGCAGAAGCCTAGATTCCTTCAGGCTCGCGAAGATCTTAAGAGCTGGTTGCCTCCCCACAAGAGGGTAAACAGCCTTCATCTTCACCAAATATTCTTAGGAGAGCCTTCAAAATTATGTATATTTTACGCACTAATTTCTTTGAAGCGCCTTTACTAGTAATATTTGCTGAGCACCAGTCCACCCTACTGTGGAAGTGAGATTAGTTTATCGCACCTGCCCGGATGAACAATGGCGTCCTACAAAGTGTATAACTTTATTATTTTCAATGAGGCCAAAATACTTAGGCCCAGACCTCCCAGAAAGAAGGTAGCCTCCATACCCTCCGAATGTCCTGAGCAGGGACATCCACGGCCAGAAGCTTCGTGACAGGAAGCAGCCCAAGCTGAGTTGCAGGGGACCTCGCTAGAACTTAAGACGTGCGTCGGCCTCGGATGCAAGCACAGCCGAGCCTTCCCTGCTGCGTGCATTACCGCTGTACACATTTGTTGAGCATCCATGGTTACAGGTTGCGTGTAGCGTGCCCACTAAGGCCAAATTAATGTACCCTAGCCAACTTCGGAGAGCCTATTCTACACAGCATGGTACATACTGCAAGACAACGCAACACGCAAGCTTAGCCAAACCCCCATTGCCTCCCCCTGCCAATATTTAAAATAATTGTTAAGAACATACTTGGCCCTGAATAGCCAGCACGCACACAGGTAGAAGTCTAGATAACAGCGCCGGACATTCCTGCACAGGTGGTACCCGCCATCAAGGCCTCGCCTTTTCCGCCTACTTTGTAACTTTATCTTACTTCTTACATTTCAATATATTGCCTATTATATAGCAATGATAATTTAGACATGCTGTAGTCGGTTCGTTCTGCCTCCAAAGGCAGTTTGAGAGCGCACGTGGAATGCCCTTCGTTGCACACTCATCTCACGGCAGGTTGGCTGCATGCCTGGCAAGTCACTCGAGTGCATGCACCTGGCGTGTGTTAACGGGATGTCTGGGAAACATGCAATAAATGAACTATTTTCTTTTTGTGTGCCATTTTTTCCAGTCGCCATGCGGCGACTGATTGCCCCAGCACTGCCCGCAGAACAGCCAATTTCCGCTCCAGGCAACATTGCCAGGCAAAGCCATCTCTCAACCATTCGGAATTGATCAGGCCCCTAGGAGTCGGCAGAAGGTCTGTTTTTTTAGCGCATTAAAGGCAATGCTCTCACATGTATTATACCGTATGGCTAGGGTTTGCATACCGGGGTTCACGTTCACGTTCAGTTTCCATTGGAACCTGTTTTGGTACTGAATGAGGCCTTACAGGGACCACCGCATCACATATTCCTGCTCACGCTAATTGTAATGTCTGGTCTACTGATACATGCTGTCCAGGTGAATGTGTTTGACTTAATGCATTTAATTCACCCCACAGATGGAGAAGACATCTGAGCCCGGGCGTTGTTTGTTTGGTGAATGTTAGGCCTCCCCAGGAAGAGCGCCAGAAAGACCTTCGGAACTCCAGGTACCTCTAGAATGTCGCGCCGGTACGACTCGCGCACGACCACTTTCTCTCCCGAAGGGAGGCTCTACCAGGTAGAGTACGCTCTTGAGGCTATTAACAACGCCTCCTCTACCCTAGGTATCCTGGCAAAAGATGGAGTTGTCTTAGCTGCTGACAAGATGGTCACTTCCAAGCTGCTTGATCATGGAAGAGCCAAAGAAAAACTATATAAGGTGAGACGCACGAATGATATCAAAGGATTGGCAGTTGCAGCTAGCCGAGCAGTTGTCGTGTTTTTGGCCAACCTGTTGAAGTAAACTCGCTGAGTTTGGAAACGCGAAATTATGCCCTAGAATAGACGGCATCTGTTCCGGAGTGATGGGTCTATGCAGCTTGGCAGCGACTGGCTGCAAGGCGGCGGCGCACAGGCGCCATACCATTGATGAGCGTTGTGCCTTTTCAGGTGGACAACCACGTTATGTGCGCAGTTGCGGGCTTAACAGCTGACGCAAATATCCTGATTAATCAGGCGCGAATTAATGCTCAACGCTTTCTATATCAGTATGGAGAACCGCAACCAATAGAGCAGCTGGTGGTACAGCTGTGCGACATAAAGCAAGTATGCATGGGGGTCACATATTGCTGGGAACCTTATGTGACTCAGGCTTGAGCGCATGCACAAGAACACTTGCATATTGTTGTATTGTACGCAGTCGTTGGCAACTGATACTCCTGGGCAATGTACAGTGTTGTGTTTGCAGTCGTACACACAATTTGGTGGTCTGCGCCCATTTGGCGTAAGCTTCCTGTTTGCCGGTTGGGATAAGCATTACGGCTTCCAGCTGTATCACACCGACCCGTCAGGCAACTACTCCGGATGGAAGGCGACAGCTATCGGCGTGAATAACCAGTCAGCGCAGACCATCCTGAAACAGGTATGCCCCATGAAGCTCTTGAGGTCTGTTTGGTGAAGCTGCTAGGTAGTGTAGCTCGCTTTGCCACGCTTGTTTGTTTGTTAGGAGCATCTTCATACGGTGCTGCCACAGGGCGAGCTACCTACCACCAGCTGTTGCTCTTGCGCGTATGTGTGACGCAGGAATTGCGAGATGATATGGACGTGCAGGCGGCGCTCGACTTAGCGGCCAAAGTTCTCAACAAAACAATGGAAACAGCAGCGCCAAGTGCAGATAAACTTGAAATCGCCGTTCTACAGTTTGACCCCCAGAACCCCACTGTTCTCGAGCAGCGGTCGCTGCCTGCAAAGGAGGTGGAAGTTCTCATGAAGCGCGCCCAGGAGCAGCAGGCAGAGGCGCAGTAGAAAATGCAAAAAAAACAATTCCGGTGAAGCACCAGCTCCATCCACTTCTTTAACTCAGTGCGCACTTTACGGTGTGTACAGTGCTTTTCAGCAGCGTCACAATGTGGTACATACCTGCGCGGGTGTGATCTGAATAGTGTAGACTGCGACTGAGTAACTTTCCTCAGCCAGTGCACGGGTGCATATTGGTATTTCTGTACACTTTACAGTTCGGCTGAACAGCAGTTTCCAGTGTTTCTGCTGGAGCCGCCGAATGTATAATGGTTTAACTGGAGGCGCACCTTCACCCCCAAACGCTCCGTTGGGCGGCTCTGGTTGACAGGGCTTGCTAAATGTTTATTAGTGCTACGTACTAGGTGGTCTAAATGGGACACATGCGTGCTGCTTGCGACAGTAGTACTCCATCTGTATTGAAGCCAGCCGCTTAACACAGAGCACTGCACAAAAATTCTTGGCACATGCTAATGCATAGAATGACGAGATTCAAGACGAAACAGAAGCCGCAAGCTACAGTTAGACAAATTCACACCGCAAGAGAACGCGTGTGTGGGTACTGCTACACCACGTGCGTAGCTCAAAATGCAACACGCTTGGACGATGCAGCACCCTACATATTACGTCAGCCCTGTGGGGACACCACCTTGCCCACTGCCCCATCGCGCACGAAGCAACCTGGTTGCCAGTTTTGAACACACTCACATTGTGGTCTGCACCTACGCTGTGCGCGTAAGGGATCTCGACTGCATGCCGAGGTGACCTCACAGCACGCTCAAGACAGCCGCCTGCACTGTACTGCGGCTGGCTGTTCGGCGATCCTCTGTGGGCTCGGTAAGGGGCTTCAGGCTCCAACTGGGAGCTTTGCACGGGCCGTCGAGCACCACAGTGTGATCTGCAGCATTTGACTGCAGCAACTCCTGCTGTTCACGGAGGCCGTCTTCGACTGTTGTCTCTTCACGAGCGACGGATTCCGCACGCCCCGCAACAACGGGTTCCCGACATTCTTCTCCAGCACTTAAAACATCGCTAGCAGGAGCTGAAGCTACGGAATCTTCGTAAGACCCATTCAAGCAAGCTGAATGCTCCGGCTGTCCCTCGGATTGTGCGCAGGGAGACGAGACAACTGAACCAACAGCATGAGTATCCTGATGCAGCGGGATGTCTTTGCATCCCACAGGCTGCTCGCAACAATCATCCGAAGAACAGACGGGTACTTCGTCATTATCATCCGCATCTGAAACGGAATGCACACTGAACTCGCATGTGGGATTCAAGCTGTTCCTTCTGACGTTTGCCTCAGCTCCTGCAGTTGAAGCCTCTGCACCGACCCCCTCGGAATGTATCTGCTTCCCTTCTTGAACCGAATCATCGCCAACAAGAACTGCTCGTTCCATTTCCGTGTCTTTGGGGTCCTGAGGAAGTGAACTAACACTCGTCGACGTGACGAAACTGCTTGAAGGAGTGTTTGTTTCCTTGCAAGAATGCCCTCCCTCGGTAGCACTGCTCTGGGGAGAGTTATCTGTGGGTGGTGGCCGCGCAGGGCCAATCAAGCGAATGGCTTTCCGCTGCGGCCTCCCATTCGGCAGGGAACAAGATGTAACCCTCTTCCGGGAGGTTGCAAACGGGGGGACCCACCCAGCTTGCGGCAACCGTCTGGGCTCCGAGTATACAAAATGCCACTCCTTCTTCACACATTCGTAAAGAGCTTCTAGCTGCGAGCGAAACGACTCATTTGGCTGCGCCAAAGGGTTCCGGCGGCGGACGAATGCCAGCGCCTCATCAGATGACATGCCCTCGTACTTTATCAGGTAAGAACAAATGAAAGAAACGGACCGAGAAACCCCTTGATTGCAGTGTACTAGAAGGTTACCATCTTCTCGTGTGCGACACGTTTCCATAAACTCCCACACACTTTCAAAGTGAGGCTGTAACGTCTCGGCTTGCGTATCAAAGATGGGAACTCGCAAGTATCTGAACGCAAGACGCGAACCTACAGACATGCGCTCGTGGAAGTTAGGAACGCCTCCCTCGCCGCAGGGGGGGGTGCAGTTGACTATATACGCAATCTTCTGTCTTCTCAGTAGCTGTGCATTTCGTGCGGCCCTTCGATCGCCCAAGAAAAGCCACGGAAAACGCACGGAATCCAACGGCTCCAGAGAGCCCGGTTCGCCGCAAGCTTCCATTTCCCCCCACCAGCAATCTTGACTGAGAGAGACGAACGGAGGAAGGTGAACAGATTCAACTCAAGGCTCCATACACGGGAGACCGTGCGCGTAGCCCTGCCCTCCAGACGGGTTTATTGTCGCCTCTCTAGGTATTCAAATCAATTACCAACCAGATGGGATGGAAGAAATTTGTGGAATATTCGCGATGGGCTCAACGAAGGGTCCCGAAAACCTGCTTCCCCCGAGCGCACCACCGCGCGAGCCCGACTGCAACGGAACAAGCTTCCATGAAACGCAGCTCTAGAAGATGGCCCAGCTTCAACTTGAAGTGAGTAGAGCTGTAGTTTTGCGGCCGCCAACCAGAGTTCTGAAACTGCGCAACACAGAATCACAGCCTCGATCTACAGCGCTCCACAGCGGCTCGCAATCCAGCAGTTGCGCGTCCCGCACGTACTCACAAAAACCTAAAGCCTTGCTGTTTTCTCCCCTGGCAGAGGTAAAATACTTTCGTTGGGCTTATGAATATACTCTAGAGGTCAGAGAAGAGAGCCTTGAGGGCGGTTGTACAAGCTGCGTACCGCGTGAAACGGGCTAAGAGCAGCCATGCGCGTTGAAAGGAGGAACAGTTGCAACGCCCTTCGCAGCTCCTTGTGCCTCTGTATATATAGCCAAACAGGGCATGCATATTTTAGAGAACTGCCGAGAAAAGACAACACGGAAAGCGTAGATCAGTGCGGTCGGCCAGCGATAGGGCAGCTGCCGGTGCAGAAGGGGCTAAGGAAGGGCTGAAGCCAAGCCCCAAATTACCAAGTCTTCTACTGCCTCACATAGAAAGCAAAAGCTTTTTGATATAATATCAATGATTCAACTCCAAACGGATTCATTCCTTGATGATAGACGCGAAGGTGTCCAGAAGGGCCGTAATACAGCTAGTCAGGGACTGCTGTTGAGGTAGCCGGGACATGCATGATCGCTCTCAGAGTGGTAGAAGTATTGCGTGGGCTGTATTCCGCTTATTCCGAAAAACCCATCACTTTAAATAACAGTCTTGCTTTTTCAACACTGAGACGATCGAATTCGTCGCTGGGTTAGCGCTGGTGTCAGCTCATGGGTGATCCGGGGCGCGAACTGAGCGGGGCACCGCTGTTTTCTACGGTGTGCCGTGCCGCCCTGTGCAAACCGCTCCGGTGAGCTTCAGACCGGGCATACAGAATGTAACGGGCGGGCACATATCCTGCTTTACTCTGCAAAACAGCCCTGTCAACTGACCCTCGCTCGCAATTGGCTACGTCCCTAACCACCAGTGGTACGATAGGAGACAGCTTCTAGGCAAGACCCCAATGCGCAAAGACAACGCTATACGCTCCATTCAATGCGTAATAACAGTGGTTCTAGATATCCTTTCAAGTAGTCCGCCCACGTAGGGTCCTCTACCAGGATGGCCGGAGGAGGATCCCTTGCTAGCGCTGGTAGATGACTCATGTATCCAAGTAGATTTGGCTTAGAGCCGAGGATCTGCTTTGAGCCTTCTAGCTCTGTGAAGGAGCGTGCCTCGGAGTTTGACACGGGATCCTTACAGGGTGGAGCCCTGGAAGAGTTTGCATAAGAGTTCAAGGGAGCTATAGAAGTCACTTACTTCGGTAGGATGGCTTGCTCCGAAGAAGCTACAGTCGAGATTGAACACTGGTGAGGTGGGGACCCACACCCAGTGGTGCCCTGAGCTTACTAAGGAGCAATCTTTTCCAGGCTGGAGGCCAGCAGGATGCAGTGCACTTCGTAGGAAAACTGTGAAGTTCGGCCTAAATTGATGCTGTCACCGGAATTGTCTCGCAGCATCGGGTGTGGTGCTCACCAAACATATACCCGCCATATAGAGAGCAAGTACGAGGATTATGCGTCCAAAGGTGGGTATTCAACCCCTACCTTACCAAAGTGGACAAAAAGGGAAGCGTTTCTATGAGCGTGCCAGCTAACTGCACCAAAGCTACTGAGCTGTTTGGCAGCAGTCCCTGATACAGTATTCGTTGTCGCTCCCCTTCTTAAAAGTGCCGAGAAGCGCGGCGAGTGCACTGATCCGACTCCCTTGGGTGGACGATGTTGCAGTTAATCAGAGCATATCTGAGAATGTCTCGCCGGAGCTACAAGTTTTTGTAAGTCTACCGTGAACCATGAGCGAAAACACTTCAAAGGGCAACAAATTTGCACCGGCATCAGCGAGTGGTCAAAGAAAACATGCAGCGTTCCACGTTACAGCACCAGAGAACCTGCCGCCGCTAGTGTCCATCTCTTCCCGAATGTTCTAATATGACATTCCTTATGCCTGCAGGTGAACCCCCAACCAAATTTAGGAAGGCACAACGGCATACTTATTGTCAGAGATCCATACCACAACACACACTGTCCGTTTTCGAGATTTCCACTAAACAGTTGTAGAAAAAATTTGTGGCCCCTCAAACGCATCTGAGAATGCAGAGCAAGAGCTGCTTGGTTTGCACACAACCCACCTTGGGAGGCTCAGTGGTTGAGCAGGACGCTCACATATTCAAGTTCTTCCTTGAGAGGAACATGCAAGGCGTCCATTTGCTCCGCAGATAATGCCCTGGACGCAACGGGAAAGATCACTTGTAGGTTTCGGTACCCTCGATTGGGGGCTTTTGAAGTGTTTCTACGGATTCCCTCCATCAACAAAAGAATTGTAGGCAAGCACACTTAACCTGGAAAAAGAAAAGCAACTTTGTCCACCTGCTCGCTTGCAGTGGAGTACTTTCGGCTCTTGAAAGGTTTGCCCTTCTGTTTCCTTGCCCGTTGTATAAATACTAGCATTAGACATTATAGCGAGAAAAAAAATAAAGTTCCACGTACCCGAAAAACCGATGCCGCTGAAGGGTCTTACCAAATCTAGTTGCGTCGCATTGCAGCAAATTTTCTCTAAATTAACTTGCGGGAAGTGGCCGACTCCGGATGCCGTCGCACAGCGTATCCAGCGAGCACTGCAACAGCCTTCGAGCTTTGCAGAAGATGGACCGCTCGCCCCTCTTAAAGCCGATGGAGCTGCTCCCTCTCCCCCAAGCAATTCTGTAAGTAGCTCTTTACCGCTGCATCTGCAAGGACAAGAAAATGAGCTTGTTCTGCTCTACTACTCGAAGGAGAGAGGCGAAAAGCAATGGCCGCTTTCCCTTCTCGATAATTATCATTGCGAGCACGACTGCACAATATATAAAGGATTTACCTTCGGTGGATGTACTTTGCAGGTGCTTTCATCCCATGCTTCTACGAGGGGGGGTGGTGCAAGCCAGTTGAGTGCAGGCCAGCAGCGTGACGGAGGAGTCCCTAAAATCGGGGAGGCCGAGCTGACAACTTATGCTGCAGTTGAAGAAAGTCCAGTGCGAGATGGTAAACCTTTAACACTCAGATGACGCATTTTCAGGAAATCCATATAGGCTCGATAACTTGAAGCAATCCCACATCGACTTAGCGAACCACATGCATTGTCCGCAGCGGCCCAGCATACGGGTACTTCGAAGCAGAGGCAAAAGGGTAGGGAAGATAAGCATCACGGGGATGAAGACGGGAAGGCTGAAGATGACTCAGGTAAAGCCACCGCGGGTACAGAGCCAGCCCACAAGAGTAGCTCGGGAGGCAAGTCCAAGAAAAAGCACAAGGATAAGGAGGAGGGCTCAAACTCTGAAGATCAGAGGGTTGCAAGTCTAAAAGAAGAAGACAGCCACGGTGGCGAGCAGGGGTCGTCTACAGTATCTGGTGATAAAGCGAAGAAGCAACATAAGTCAAAGCACAGCAAAGATAAGGACGAGGGCAGCCAAGAAGCAAAAGACAGTACTGATAAACAGGCACTTGAAACGGATGAAGCGGGTAATGGTGACTCTGGCAACATGGGTGAAAAAAAGAAAAAAAAGAGCAAATCAAAAGAAAAAGAAGAAAATGCCAATGAAGACGAAGGGACAGCAGCAAAGTCTGGGGCAAAAAAAAAGAAAAAGAAAGGGGTAGATGGGGAGACGGAGGCAGAGCAGTCCGCTGAAGACAAGAAAGGTAGTGCCAAAGAAGAGGCAAAGGGGAAGGAAAAATCTGAGCATACAAAAGGTTCCGGGACTCACGAGGGTAGTAACGCTGCCACAGAGAAACCGGCGGACGCCAAGAAGGAAAAGTCAAAAGCCAAAGAAAATGCTGAAGAAACGCGGGGTGAGTCAGGCAGCACAGAAGAAAAGAAAAAGAAAAAGAAAAAAGAAGAAGAAAAAGACCATGCCTCGTCTCGTGAAGAAAATGAAGGCGAGTCAGCAACAACAGATACCAAGAAAAAAAAGAAGAGCGACGACAAAAAGGAGGCAGGGGAGACGGCTGAAGGGCATGACGACGCGTCAGGTGCTGCGGATAAGAAGAAAAAAAAGAAAAAGAGCGATGACAAAAAAGAAGCAGGAGAGCCCGCTGAAGGGCATGATGACACGTCAGGAGCTCCAGATGGCAAGAAGAAGAAAAAAAAGAGCGATGACAAGAAGGAGGCAGGGGAAGCAGCTGAGGGGCATGAAGACGCGCCAGGTGCTCCAGACGGCAAAAAGAAAAAGAAAAAAGACAAGAGCGAGGACCATGATGCTGCAGAAGAAAATAAGGAGGTTGGTGCAGATGACGGTAAAGGAGACAAGTCAAAGAAGAAATCAAAGAAGGAGAAAAAGGATTCACAAACTGATGGTTCCAATGAAACTGGAGACAAGAAAAAATCTAAAGGCAACAGCCTTGCAAACTCCGCTAATCGTATGTACCTTTAGTACCACTTACCCTTTGGCCTGACAAATTTAACACCTAACTTTCTGTGCTGAACATCTAGCGCTATGTTTTCGCGGGGGTGTGCTCTTCAGATCCTGTCATCCCTATTACAAGGAACTACGAGCTGACATTCCCCGTGGGAGCCAAACAAACTCAAGTGCGGAAGCAATGGCAATAACGCGTTATCTAGTAGTCACGTTGCGCGTCGTCCTTTCGGCCCTGGGACTGCCTGCAGCACCCTAGCTGAGGCGTACGGGACCCAGAAAAGTGGGTGGCACCCACAAATTGATCTACTCTACCTTCTGTTTGTCCTCATGACTTTTACAGAAACTTTCGTATCAAAATCCTAAGGATGAGGGTCTAAGCATTACTATTGTTTCATCGGATGAAAACGTTATGACTCCAAAGTAAGCGAAATCATATGTTCTCACTGTGTAAGGCTTTGGGCGCGGTTCAATGGACCATATCCGCACAAATCTTCTGAAATGAAAAAACATTGTCCTTTCAGGAAGCCGGAAATGACGCTGGGCCCTGGCGAGAGCGTGAAGATCCCCGTGTCATTCCAAGAGGTTTGATACACAGTTGTTGCCAACAGGCCAAACAACGGCAGTATATAACTGTGACATGCAAAACCTAGGCAGTGGAATTTCCCTGCAACGTTATGGTGCAGGTGTCTGATGCATGCGAAAAGACGGTTTATCTCTACATGGTGCAAAAGGAATCCGAACAAATACTGTAAGGCTGGCTCTATCGCCGATACTGGTCGGCCGAGATGTTTCTCCCATGCTTTTACCGTTCATCCATGCTGCACCGTAGCAAGCGTAGCCAATGGCGCCTCGGCCCTTTGCACATGTTGGGTTGCAGTCCCGGTTAGCAGCCGCTGTTTTGTTGCTAGCTCGTAATCAGCAAGAACAACTCACACTGTACCCACGATATCAGTGGCACCAATACTGGAGGATAATGTTGAACATTCATAACGGTGGACCGTGTTTCCGTCCCTTACGCTTATCAAAAAATATCGTTTCTATTCACTGTTCGCGCTCAGGGAATGCGTCGAGATATCCCTCACATTCAAGTAGACGCCGCCAATATTAAGGAGTGCCATCTTTTTACTGCCACTAAGTTTTGGATACGCTGTTCTGCGATCGCGCCCACGAAGTCTCTCCCGCGCGCGAAGAAAAAGTGTGATCAAAAAGGAGCAGAGCTTTGGGGCGTACGTTGCACGTTGAAACTGGAACTGCGCTGGCTGTGCGGATGGCCCATCTAAACGTGGTTATGGCGGCCAGTACTTAATGGCCCATGCCATTTGCACCTTGCCCTGCGTGTAGCAGACGCCTCCTTGCCAATATGGGCCTTTGCCGCTCTGCAGCACAGTTGCCCCCCCGCAGTTATGTTTTGCAGCTAGAACCACTGCCGTTCTCCGGCACCTCTTGGCCGAAAGACAAGGCTGACTTTCCCTTCAATAGCCACCTGCTGGTGTCGTGGATATATGCTGCTGCTGTGATCTGCATTTGCAACAAGATGTAGCCGCTGCCGGGAAGGAAAAAAAGTAACAACCTTTTCGTTGGTTGTACTGGTTGGGTATACACGGCCTTTCGCCCCGTTGCTGTACTTACATTATCAACTAAACGCGACACTATAGAAAAAAACGTTTGAGAGAAGTTTGCGAACAAACCTGGCTGATGAAGTGGGCAGCTCCATCAAGGAAAAGCGTCGGATCAATTAACAGGCGCCTTTTCCTTCAACTGTTTCAGTACTTGGCTTGGTGTGAGAATATTCGTACCTCCTGCATCAGGAGTGAAGGCAGGCAGCAGCACGAGCACGGAAAATGACAGACAGCATCAACGAAACAGGATCACCATTGTACTATAATGATACACTACAAGGACGAGAACGGGAGTGCGGGCGGAGGGGGAGGGAACAAAACCCACCTATGAAAACCTCGCAATTTTGTTCTTTTGACAGTTCATATGCACATCTCATTTCGGACTGCACGATGCCGCCCAGAATAAAAACTATCAGGCCTTTTTTTGACTTGTCAAGAACTGGTGAAGAGCTCTGCGGTTGCATATTGCAATCACCCAAACCCGAACATGCAAGAGCTAATGCTGAACGCAGTGGCCAAAAGTTGCCTTGACTGTATGCAGTAATTTACCTTTTGCACCACTTCGGGAACAGACGAGTCCCACGTCCACTCTGTCGACCGCCCAATGACTGCAGCTGCCGCACCAAGAGACAAAATCAAACAAACAGTCTTGAGTGAAATAGTGCAGGGAACACGAGCTGCGGAGCGAAGCTATAGGGGACACCGTGCCACCAATAGGGAGCAATAATTCCAAGCCTAACACTGGCCAAAACCGCACTTCCTCGCTTTGTTTGCGCTGGTTCCTGGTTATCCATCCTTCTCCTGCGAACAATCCAGCTCACGAACATTGGGATAGTCTTTGAGGAAAGGAATATATTGAACATCTTTCCATCTGTATTGCATATCAGAGGACTCACGATGGTTCGTCAACAAAAGGGAAGCGACCTCCATGCAGCGTCCCCTCTATTGCTTTCTGAGTTTCAAAACACATCATAAGGATTGCGATGGCGCCTATGGAGTCGCAAATATGCTGTGGGCAGTAGGTCCTGTCTGGTGCTGCCTTTTGCCCACTTCCATGATCTCGCGGACTGCCGGTTCAAACCTTGACAGATCGTAGCGGGCCCTCTTCGCGCGCTGCTTGAAGTGCCGAATTTTCTCTCGGTCTTCTTCGAAACGGTGGGCAGGCTTGGACTTCTGCATTAAGTTACCAAACACGCACGGTACTAGGAAGGTAGCACAGCACTTCAAAGGACCGTTGCAGACATTTAAATGTTTCCACCGACTAAACTGGATTTAGGGAAGCTCATGCAGCACAATGCTGAGGACCTCTCGTGAGCCAGTGCAGAACAGACCGTCATGTTTTCTTTAAAAGTATTGTGGGCACCTCTCTCAAGCAGCTTACCGAGGCTTGTTCTCGTGACAAGGAAGCTTCGTGAAGCTCAACTGCACCACATCAGCGATATCTGCATGATATCCGCATGCATGCAGTATTTGTTTTTGTGCATTACCAAACAATCAGAGACAGGGTTGGGGCAGAAATAACCTACGCTCCAGGAATCTCTGGACACAATGCTGATTTATTAGGCTCATCTGCGCAGTCTCCATTGCCTGCAGAAAAACATACAGAAAGCTGACGAATCCACCTACTTGAGCCCAATTCACCGGTATTCACGAAGAAAAGGCTTCACTGCGCACTAGCTTTAGTATTCGCAAATCACTAACCTTAGCCCGATACGCCGCATCTAAGCCAAGAATTTGAGTAAACTCCAACAGGAGCAGACGGAGCTTCTCATCAGGCCTGGGAAAAAAGTCGAACTCTACCACATTCGTCGCAGCATGGTAAAGAACTCAGTTACTCCTCTCGTACTTCGCACGGTGGCTTCACAGCTGTCAGAAGTGCCCGTTGGTGGAGTAGGACCCACTGGATAGTGTCATCAGAAACCAGTGACCCCACAGCTGCCTGCAGCTTGGATGCGCTAATTTCCTTCCCATCTTTATCAACTCCACAGCAGAGATCCTGGGTAAATGAGATGAGGACAAGCTGAACACTGTCCAACATCAGGCACTGTACTTTCGGCAGTTTCTTGGTTTAAGTTTCTACGCTTCAATCGTGGCCTCGTAACAGATCGTCCGATTCTCCACGGGCCTTGAAACGTCGTTCTGGCTACATTTCCTAAACCATACCTGTTCGACGGCACCAACAGTCATGATCTTTAGTTCTTGAAGTTTATCAAAGCACTTCTCACTGAGCGTGACGTGGGTCCAATACTGAAGATTGGCCACAAGCAAGGCAAACCTTCAAATGATAGCAACAGGACGCACGTGTCAAGGGTTTTGCATAAGAGCGCTACTCAGTCGTACCCGTGACAGCGCCTCCTGGTACTGCGGAAGGTTTCGGATAGCCCGCAGGGTGTCCTCTGAAGTCGTTGCCTGAGCCCACACGTGGATAGCCATGGGCTGCGAACGGGTTTAGCACAGTTTGCAGAATGGGCAGGAGGCCAGCACCGCGCCTTACCATATTTTGTTGCACCTTAGCGGTGCTATTTTCCTTTAGGAAAAGCTGAACTTCCTCCTGAACACTTTGGTTCACTTCCTGAACGTGTTGGTGACGGTACCGAACCCACACTTCATCTTGCTCACCCAGTATGGCCTGGCCGCAGTTCCATGTGGGGAGATTGCTGTAATCAGCTGCTCCATGCTTTTTGTGAATAGTTGGTGTACAGGGTAACTTTCCCAGAAAGCGTCAATATCAACAGCTCACCTTCTTCCTTTCAACCAAACCCATATTGTTGGTCACATCATACCTGAGGTGGCCCACAAAAGAAAAATCTCACCAGTCTGTGCTCTAATTCTATGCACTTATTGTGAAAATTCGAATACCAACTAGCTCTCCTCTGCCGGTAATCATGCATGCATGGTATGCGTACTCATAGACGTCCTCCATGACGGCTGGTGTGTCTTGGGAACCCTTTTTAGGCGGAATATGGCAGCAAACTGGAAGGTCCAAAACGTCATACGCCAGGGCCTGTTTAAAGACAAACCAGAAGGCTCTGAAGAGAAGTCTGGCTGCCCCACGCAGTGGGGTGAAAAAAGCAACATAGTGATGCAGATTTGAAGTGGCTGGAGCTGACTTGTTCTGAATAGCGCACAGCTTCCAGACCTGGTATGTATATTCGTGAATAAAGAGTGGCGCCAGGTCCACCGAACGATCCAAGATGAGGAGTGTAGCACCTGGGTGGCCGGAGGGCTGTGCAAAGCAACCAAACAAACACATATGCTGCTTCACGTTCATCTGACTGCTCCATATGCACTTTTTACGATGAATTAAACCGCCTAGAGAATACAGTGAACGAGCATACCGGAATTTCTTCCTCCTCCAGGCCTCTGTGAACAAGGGTTGCCAGCTGCTCGCACCATGGCAGTTGATTTTTGTGGTAGCGAACTGCAGGCTTCTGCCCGATTGTAACGCAGAGCGAAACAAGCTGAGCCATTGCACCCGTTACACATACAGTACGCTGTCTGCCTTGGCCTCATCTGGGTATGAATGTCGACCTTACTGCAGCGCTTCAACAAACAGCAAGAGGCACCAAGCTTACGTCACTCGCTACTTTCTGGAGCAAATGTGGTGAAGGAAGGGGGAACAGGTCAAATAGCGCGTTTGGCATCCCGAAATGGAAGACCCGCTGCTCGTACGCTGCAGCGCAGGCGCACCAAGCAACTCTGCAAACGGTAGGCTATGGGATCTCGCGCAAAGGCAGAAGCTTGAACGTACAGTATTAGTGAAGGGCCAATGATGATGAAGCGGAGATGCTTCTTCACCCGCCTAGCTTGTTTTTCGAGCTTACCAATGAAACTCAAGCTGAATTCAACAAGGCACCTTATTCGGGGAAGCAACTTAGGAGAGTCCGCTAGCGCCGTCATTATTTTGCTAGAGTCAGCTAGAGGAGCACCAGAAGCACACCACATATTCACCTCCAAACAGTGCATCTGAGGGGTGTCGGTGAGAGGGAGGCTAGAGCTAGAAGTGGTGGTGCAGCAACAGCGACGCCTTATCCACAATCATATTTACATCCAACGTATCTGAGCTTCCTCTGGAGTTTAGGCTAGTTTCGTTACCCTTTACTATCGCGATTAATGCAGGATTATTACAAGCAGCTATATGTGTATATGTATATGTATCTATGCATGCATGCAAGGAGCATTACATGGTGAGTCAACGAGAGTATGCATCTTATTCGGCGCGCCGTACGAAAATTTGGGTGTTTTCGGACTGGGATCCTGGAGATGACTCACGAATATGCGAAGCGAAGTACACATAAGCTGAGCGGTACTGAGGCTTCCTCTCATCCTTGAAATCTTCGATGAGCGCCCGCACTGAATCTTCAGAGGGTGAGAGGAAGTACAACGCGTTCAGCTCCGGTAGTGGTTGGCGCTGTTTCGAAATTAGCTCCACAACTGCGCACAAGAAATGCCCAACAAAATAAGCCAGCTCCTTCAAACCTAAATTGTGAAACAGGGAAAATAAATACTACTGGAGGTAAGCAAATTGTTTATAGTCTAATACATTCGGTCTTCCCATCGTGACATGAAAGATATCTCCGGCGCATACTTGTTACTCCGTCGTTAAGAACGTCATACACGCTGCAACAAGAAGACAATACATTGAGGGTCTTGTCATCCACAACCATGGCGATGTAGTTCCCTGGACCGCCAACCCGGCGGACCATCCCCTCGAGGAGCCCTGCAAATGTCACTGTCACCGCAGAAGCATCAGCTTCAGACACCGAGGCTGTTTGTCACTAGTGGATGCATTTACAGGTAAATGCTGCGCCCAAACTCGCTAGTTGGTCCATTCAGGTGGAGCCTTTAGTCCCCAGAGTTTCCACGCACTCCTCTTGCTCATAACTTTAATCGACGCCATGATTCCTACTGCTGGCGCACAAGGTATTGCGGTTCATAGGGGATATAATATTTCAACTGCCTCGCAGCGTTTAGGGCGCTATAGTCCCCTCGCAAAGGTGACGTTGTGCCGCCAGTTTCAGCATGCTAAAGAGTCAAGGATGCACTTCATCTCCCTCTCCTTTGTTTGGAAGGCTTCGCAGCTCCGTATCAATACAAGCAGACCCATGCCACTATGAATGTGCCCTTGAAGCTTTCGGATGGAGTCATCTGAGGTAATAAGGCTTGAACTCAAGGCGGATTCGCCGGATCAGTAGGCGATGGTCACGGGGTGGGAGGTCGGGTAGAAAATGTCAGGTGTCTGGAGTTTTCCGCGACCTTTGCTATTCCCATGAGTTATATAAGCCAAATATATGCGAGTTCCAGCTTATGAAAACGAAAATCAGCAAGATCTTTTTGAACGGTTGTGGGGGGCCCCTGTTTTGAAGTGAAGGGCCCCAAGCCAGCCAGTTGAACGCCGACAGAGCTTAGCTGCGCAGCACAGCTTACATCCCCATAGTTTTGCAGCTAATTCATATGGAGCTACCGTATAATCTAGTCTGTTGGTAGTTCGTAGGCAACCCGTGTGAACGAAAGAGTAAACCATCCTTAAATTTCGGGAACCACGGGGATGCAAGCATAGCGAATGTTTAACTGCCCCCTAACACACCAACATATGAGGCTAGAAAACGCCTCGTCATACTCCTGAATTGCAGAAAGGAAGAGCAATAGCGGATTCATGCAGACTTAAAGCTGAATTTTGAAGCGTCGCCTCTCCAGGCGGCGGCGCCCTTGTTGAGGTGACAAACATGCTCCCCAGATTACAACGGCATGTAGTATCTAATCCATGGTTAAGAGGAAAGAAATATTTTCTAGCTGTCGGCGCGTAAAGTCAAGAAGTTGTGCCTGGAACTCAAGCTCAGCCCGTTCCGCAGCGGTTGGTCTTTCTCAGTGTAGAAATGGCCCCATCAGAGCAGTTTTGGCAACTTCTGCTAGGGGGGGAACTGGCTTCAGCTGACTCAACGAACGATAGTCCACAGGGATCTAGAAAGGATGAAACGGCACAGCCGAGGGAATCTAGCCGAACGGACGCCAACGACGAAATGTTTGGTGCAACAACGCATTCAACGGCTTCCTCTGACAAGGGTTATGCTCAGCAGGACAAGGCTCAGTTGGACACGGCTAAACGGCTTGGGATTGATGACTTTCTTCAAATGACGAGCGATGACCTGTGCAGACAGCCGGTAACACGACACTGCAGCGAATCTCCAGGCGGTGACTAAGCACGCTGATTGTAAATGGGAAAACACTGCGGCAGCCAGCCCTTACAAAGAGCCTCTCTGCTCACATGAAACTCGGTTGTGGCGCGCCCGTGTTGCAGGCTCTGCTACACACGCAAGCTGAGAAGCTAGTGAACGTGCAAGATGAACTGGCGGTGCAGAACTGCTCGTTATTTTTGGCCTCGTCTAAGGCACTCAGCAATCTCAGCAGCACCGTAAGCAGTGCGCAGTAGCGCATATATATTTGCATTACTTCTGATAAGGCTTTACAACAGGGGCTGATGAGCGAGTTCTCTTGAACCCGGTGTGTGCGTTCAGATAAGTAGTCTTTCGGCGACGCTAGCTGAAATGGAACATTGCATTCAACCGCTGCACAGTTGTCTCAAGGTAAGATTACAAATCTGCGCTGAGGTGATTATTCCCTTTACTTTGCTCTGCAGGGTAGTTGCTTGCACAGATTTTGCCGTGGCACTTTGTTGCGGCCGGATTTTCTGCCCTGTCAGCAATTTAAGACTGAGAGTAATGCAGCGTCGAGCCGTGAAGCCTCACTCCATATCCTCGTCTCCATGCAAGCGTCGGTCTCAGGGGTGCGTTACACGTTTCACGGTCCTTGAGTAGCAGAGCACTGCAAGAACAAGTGGCGTTTGAGTGTAGCGCCCAGTAAGTATGATTCATATCTCAGTTCGTGGTCCAGCCGCTTGTATGATGCATTGTTGCTTCTTTATGTGGATTGCAGCTGTTTGAATTGCCATCCCTCGTGTTCAAGTGCTCCAACGGAGGGCTGTACGATGAAGCGGTTGACGTTATGATGCTGGCAGAAGAAGTGCGTAGCTTTATATACCCTCCTTAACCCTTCTCCCTCATCCGTCCCCTCCTGCATGCACAACGCCTGATTCTAAGCTCCTGCATATTTCCGTTTGTTTTTCTTCACAGCGCATCGCGTCCCTACGGGCTAGCGGTTGCTGCGGGATGCCTTTGCTCGATTTCCTGGAGATGCAGGTAATATATTTCAGACCTGCGCCGATTAAGCAGCAGATTTGGACGTCCCGTTGTTCAGGGGGAAGTGCACCTGATTGCAATTGTGCGAAAAATTGCTTTTTTGTGCATCGGCCAGATGAAGGAAGCTCGCAACAGCTGCGTAAAGACAATGCTGCGGCAGTTGGGGCAGCATGTGCAGCTATCTCCTTCAATGAAACTTGTCGGGTGCGCGGACGCGTTTATCATTTCCCTTATGGGCAGCGATATACTAAGCAGCTGAGCAGGGAGGTATTGCTGTAGCATGCCGCATAAGCATTCGACTTCATGATGTTATTGCAGGGTACCTCCTGCCTGTCGTGCGTATTCAGCCCACTTCGCCGCCTGAGCTGCTCTGAAGAGCAACTGAAGACGCAGTATCTACGGCGGCGGGATGGGGAGATTTCTCGCCAGCGGCGCAACGCGGAAGGATCGTGCGAAACAGACCCAGCCCGGTGGGCGGCACCTATGTGCACGACCTTACGAAGATTAGGCAATCCACGCCTGTTTGCTGTTTCATATTAGCGTATACGCACCCTATACAAATTGTGAAACGTTGATTGTGTTTGCGTTCTGCTTTCAGTGGTTTGTGTGCGGCATCAGAGCTGCTTCGGGTGGATGTGTTACAAACAGCTATAAACTACCGGTGAGCCTTGACCTGTTGTTCCTGAAATCCCTTCGTGACTTAGCTTAAAGAAGTTCCTGAAGCGCTTACCGCGCTTCTGTTCTTTAGTGGCAAACATTCAGTGATGCTACTTTGAAGGAATGGACTTCGCGTTTACAGGGCGATTTTCGGTTCGACAGATGGGCGATTGTCGGCCTGGCTGTCAGAGCAGGTGCACTGGTTTGTGAAATTAGTTGAAAAGGAACTGCTGCGACGCAGTGGCTTAGCAGATTCAGATTCAGAGGATTTTACGGGAACGAGACCCTCGCTTAATCTTGCAGCGGTTGAGGCAGCCATCACGCAGACGAACTTGAGGAGTGCATCAAAATCTAGAGTGGGATTGTTGGATCTCGCCACGATATTCAGACAAGTGCATAATGCGGCTTCCGCATTCCGTCGAGTGCAGTGCTACTTCTTCCCCTTGGTGGCCCTCATATTTGACCGCTATGTTATCGCAGTGCATCGACAAAGACTTGAAGATATTGCTGTTGCTTTCGGACGGGTGAGCAAACAAAGGTTCCATCAGATCAGAGGCAACTCTTAGCATGCAGCAAGTGCAAATGCTGCTTTAGCAGAAAGGCTCGTAATGCTCAACGGCGGGACGCTGCGTGGCGAAATTGTTTACAGAGCATCGACGAGTACAACTATGTGCCATCAACGGCTCACTTAAGCCTACTCGGGACCTCACCGTGGTTCCAGTCAGACCTCTCTGCCAACCGTAGCTGCGTCTTCCTGCTGCGACATGCCCCCTTATCAAATCTGTACAACAGCATACTTGAGGTAGCCAATGCTTTCCAAGAATGCCCCATATCCACAACAGCAGCAGGTGTCGTTAGCTTGATAGAAAGTCTTTTGGCTTTCTGTATCCGCAAGCTGAATTCCGTGAAGCCGGGGAGGCGCGAGAACTTCGAAGAAGATATAAATGCAATTGAGCAAAGCTTAGTTCAGAAGAACGATGCACGTGAAGGCAGCACAACCTCCCCAGCAGAATTTTTTGTTCTCTGCGACATCTTCGCCACTGTGTTGCTGCCGGCAGTCGCAAAGCAACTTTCATCGACTTTTCCACCACATACGGATTTGGATATTGCGGTAATTGTTCTCAAAAGACTTAACTTTCAACGATGCGCACTCGGGATGCTTGGGTAGGTTGCCGAAGGGGCTACGGAGGAATTTTTCTTGTACGTTGTCTGTCTTCAGGTACTGCAGTCGCTGCTGGCGAATGCAGACCTCTGGCACAGCCCAAACCCGTTCACGGAGGCAAGCTCAACTTCCGACGGGCAGGCTACTGGGGATGACACCCCAACGAATGTTGCACCCGTTGCTCCGGAACACGGGACGGTTCCCCATCGGTCCCCTTAACACCCTAAAGTCAACGAGTGAACGCGCCAGCGCGGCTCTAACTCTAATGTGTCTAACAGCATAAATTTAGTTTTTTTTTCGGTGCTCACTATCCAGCCCGAGGACTCGCGATACCCAGTAACAGCTAGCACCCTGCTACTCTACTGGAGGGGACGAGATCAACCCCGTTTTTGGGCAGTTCCAGACACCGCCAAGTACGCAGATATATTTAAAATCACAAGTTCAGAAAAACAAGCGTCACTCACGAAAGTGTCGAGCCCAAGGCAACCTCTACAAACAGCGTTGCCTACCGGGCCCGAGCGTTTACGTAATGCGTTGCCAGCAGATGGTCAGGTGTACACATGCCCGATCATCTACTCAACAACAAGCACTTTCAACAGGTTGGACCAGCCAGCAACCTCCTCTTTCATTCCGTGCACCGCAACAATGCTCTCGCCCTCGCTGACCAGCTGCATCTCCTTGGCGGCAGAGAGCGCATTCTTGATCAACTGATCCGTGCCTTGGAATGATGGCACGAGGAGGGTGGTCACGCCCCTGTTAACTTGCAGGTGCTTGATGGTTTCTTCGGACGCGCTGAGAGCCAGAATTGGCTGCATCGGTCTGTACTTAGCGATGAGCCGGGCTGTGCGGCCAGTTTCGGTGAGCGCAAGAATAAGCGATGCGTTGATTGATTGGGCTGTTTCCACAGCAGCGCGCGCCACGGCCTCCTGGGTATCAATGGGGCTCATGGTAGCCTGGCAAGTAGCTCTAAAGACCTGCTGATAGTCAATGCATCCTTCGGCCTCGAAGCATACACGGGACATAACCTTGACCGCCTGCACCGGGAAGCTTCCGTTTGCTGTCTCGCCAGAAAGCATGACGCAGTCCGTGCCGTCCAAAACGGCATTTGCCACATCGGCAGCCTCGGCACGAGTGGGGCGCGGGTTCTTTGTCATCGACTCCAACATCTGAGTAGCCGTGATGACGGGCTTCCCAGCCACGTTGCACCTGCGAAGCAAAAGGGAATCCCGCACAAAAAACGCTTCCGTATTTGCGGATACACCAAGCATATACATGTGCTGTCCTACAGCCCCGACAGGTCACATAAGGAGTGAAATGCAGATACTTACTTTGAAATCATCATCTTCTGGGCGAGGAAAACCTTTTCTGGTGGAATCTCCATGCCCAAATCACCTCTGGCGATCATAATGCCGTCAGCCTCCTGCAGAATTTCGTCGAAGTTCAACAGACCCTCGACGTTCTCAATCTTCGGGATGATCTTGATGTTGCGTCCCTTGGTGCCGAGGATGCTGCGGATGTAGCGCACGTCATCTGCCGACTGCACGAAGGAAGCAGCGATGAAGTTGCAGCCCATGGGAATGCCGAAGTTCAGGATATCATTCTTATCCTTCTCCCCAATTACAGGCAGATCGACCTTCACACCGGGAAGGTTCATGTTCTTCTTGTTGCCGATTACCGCAGGGTTCATAACCCTTGTCATGACGTAGTCCTTGCCGCACTCAACGACTTCAACAGAAAGAGAGCCATCCGCAATGAGGATGGTGTTTCCTGAAAAATGAAAATGAACAACAGCGGAAGCCCCCCGTGGCTGTTGTCAAGTCATGCATGCATCCATTCCGCAACGCAAAACCCATGTGCCTAGCTAATCAATACACTCAGCACCACACACCTGGCTTGACAGAGGTGGGAAGCTTTTCATAGGAGCAGGCAATGCAGCTCTTGTTCCCAACAAAGCTGTAGTCCGTGACGATCTTGAGCATATCACCGGCGTTGAGCTCGATCGGCTTGTCGCCCTGTAGGAGCCCAAAAACAAAAACGGTCGGTGGTGGACGAGACATTTTACATAGTGAATGCACCCAATACCGCATCAGCTACAACAAGTATTCACCTCCAGCGTGCCAGTTCTGATCTCGGGCCCCTTGGTGTCGAGGAGCAGAGCAACCCGCTTGCCCGGGCGCTGCTTCAAAGCCTCTTGGAGGTTCTTGACAACACGTCCGTGGGCTTCGTGGTCACCATGGGAGAAGTTAAGACGGCAAACATTCATTCCTGCATCAATGAGCTGCACCATCTTGTCAACGTCCCAGCAGCTGGGGCCCATCGTGCACACAATTTTTGTACGGTGTGCGCTAAAATCGTCATCTTCGTGGTGTTCTAGAATCTGGGACATGCGGATGTTGGTGCTTTTGCCCAACAACTGCATCATAACTGAGCTCGCGCTGACCAGACGCAGCAGCCGACCGGAGCTATCCGGGGCGGCGATGACCTGGGAGTGTGATGTGTTCGCCATTTTCTTGAGTGGCGAGGCGATAAGTCGTAGTAAGCGAGAGCCTGAAACAAAACACACCGTGTAAAATAAGTAACACTTCAACTCTCCGGAGTGGAAGAACCACCCCTGGACGCGGGGAGCAAAGATGTGCGAAGGGGGAATAAACAAGGCACACGAGGATTAATGAGCTAAATCAAACGGCTTACTTCGCTAAAATCAGTTAAGATTTTCACACGTACAAATATAAAAGCCACACGTGTAAGACATGCCGTCGTTGCTCTCAGCGTGCCCCTAGCTGTTTGAGCAGTGTGCGGGCTACAGGTGCGGGTGTAGTGCGCCTGGCCCAGCTCGGCACCAACATAAGCCCTTTATGTTTGCTGAATTAACTGGAATTCTATGTAATCAGTTCGGGTTGTTAAATATATTACCTAGAGGCCTGGAAAACTATTAATACAGCCATGAGTTCAGTTCTGTGATAGACAAGAAATGCTGCCACCTCCCCACAGCTCTGTTAACGGAGGCGCCGCTAGCTCCCATCCCTCGCCATCGAGCCCAAACTATCTAGTTGTTTGCATGACTGGTCTTACATTTATTATGTGTATTTCAATATGCTCTCATGAGTGCTACTCAGGGTCACTTCAGAGTTCAGCACTTGCATACTGTATTCGTGCTTTTCGTGCATGCACAGAAAGGGGCTTTGTACAATAAACTGGCGGCAGTTGGCTAAGGAGAGTTCACTTTGCCTTAGAGGGCAGCTTGCACAGATGGATAAGTGCTCAAAAATTCTCTACAGCTACAATGTGTGCAGCAAATAAGCCTTCGGAAGTGCTTGCATGTGAAGCTGAGCCGCATCGAAGGGTGTTCGTGAGGCTAGTAGGTCCGTATGTCTCTAGTTGACTGCAGGCTGACTATGGGTTGCGAGCGGCGTGTTTCCAATTCTCTACAGTACTCTCTACAGTATCAGTGGACGTAGCGAAGGTTGCTCCCTTTCGATCGCGAGCCAGGTTGCCCCGTAGCACTCGTTGCAGTACGCTGAACTGCTAGCCATCTCAGCCCGTCTCAACTTGCACCGGGCACAGAACCTTATGGCTGTGACCCTACTGGCCAGGGGAAAGGGATGGGAGGCCGGACGCTTTCACAGAACCTTTCGCAGATTCTGAAGTGGTCTGACTCTGCTGCAACTCCTGATGGTCCTTCGATAAGATCGAGGACCGTGCCTACACTGAATAGCATGTCAGGGCCCACCAGGGCAGATGGGACAAACGAAGCTCTATCCAAACCAAGACAGTCTTGTATCAGCAATGGTTATTAACAAAGGGGCCTCTAAAATGCGCGTATACACCTAAAAGCCGAAAAAGTCTTTGTTGCTATGTTACCGGTTTTTCCTCCTGCGTAATGGATATTGATCATGGATTGCCCTCTTGTGTGGAGGCGACCAACTTTTAGGAGCTTCGGTAGGCGGAAACAAACTGAGTTTCTGGTTTTCGACAATCACACAGCGTCTTACACCAA
>HG713223.1:25287-36757 GCA_000499725.1 Eimeria brunetti | reverse complement strand
CTGTCTTACAATGCCGCCCCACGTCTCCTAGGCACACTAGTCTACGGGGATATGGCGGGCGTAACACGAGGCTGGTGAGATGAGTTGCGGCGTACCGCGCCGCAACTAGTGCTGCAACGCAGGCCTATATGCAGCCACAACCAAGCTGCCCTTCGCTTCATTCACTAAAATTGTAGACAATTGATAAAGGCTTCCCTTGCCTTAGATAGAGGTAGCTAGTCTCCTCCTCGCAGGAAGGGGCTCATTAGGTGACTTGGGTAAGAGCACCTTTGTAGTCCAAAACATCAACATTTTATTCAGCCTTTATTCAGCCTTTCTCCGCAGTGACTTCCTCTGACTGAAGTTTAGCAAAGCCTTCTTCATTCGCGCGTTACTCAAGCGTTACAAGACTTCGCATGTCTGTAAATATACTGATCATGCTCGCAACAACTAACGACTAGCGGAATACAGCACAACAGACAAGGCTGCAGTGACACTTACGGTGGCAGTACGTTACACGCGCTTAGTCTCGTTTGGCATTTTGTATGGAAAATACCCAAATGAGGTCAGGACAAACATAAAAACAAATTCGTTGGTAAAGGCTACAACTGAAAATGTCTCTTTGTCGCATGGGGTGCATGCACTCTCGTGGCTGGAAAGCCCTCGGCTGCTGTTCCCCACATGGAAGCTGTTGACCCGCACCCCTCCTATGACGGACGCCTGCATGCCTGTTTGTGGGTTTTGAGCCGCCGTTTTTGCCACATCTTCTCCTAAGCAGTTGCCGCCGTAAAACTTTCATATTTACAACCGGGGGCTTTGGTGTTATTGTGTGAGGGGCAGCAGAGAGGATGCCAACGAAGCGCAGGAACGCAGGCCGCGCCAAGCACGGCAGGGGCCATGTCAACCCCGTCCGCTGCAGCAACTGCGGCCGCTCCTGCCCCAAGGACAAGGCCATTAAGCGTTTCAACGTTCGTAATATCGTCGATGCGTCTTCCTTGAGAGATCTGAGGGAGGCCTCCGCATACCACAGTACGGACGCCACGACCATGCCGACACAGCTCACACAGCAGAATCGGCAATGCTATTATTTTTGCTCTCTTCTTTCTTTTCTTGTTGGAAATATCGCTTTCTGACCCAATAAGTGTTGGTCGGGGTTCCTGCTCGTCGCCGACAGTATTCGCGGCCGTCTGTGGCGCAGGCAGAGCAGCGCTAGATTTGTGCTACGTTTGTGTTGTCGTATTGGCAGCTTATCCTGAATTCAGTGTGTACATGTAATAGTTTCACGTAGATGTTTTGTGGCAAACGTTTTCTGCCCTTCACGTTGGATAAAGTAATACCATGTCTATAGCTTCCAAGCATTTTGTCTTCCTTCTTTTGGGGTTTATCGCATACAGTAAGGAAGCTGTGCGCATCAGATGTATCGTGAGTTTGAAGGTTCTGGCTTCGTGGATGCTTGTGTGTTCGAAGGGTCTGCGTTTGTAGCAGGAGATTCCAGAGAGCAAGGTGGAGTTACCCGTTGCTGCTTCACTGCGCTATCATGCATTGTTTGGGTGCTGCATGCGTGTGTGTGTGCGTACAGCCTACAACCTGCCCAAGTTGTACATCAAGCACTCGTACTGCGTCTCATGCGCCCTTCACTCCAGCGTTGTCCGCGTGCGCTCTCGGGAGAACCGCAGGATAAGGGCAAACCCTCGTGCCCGCATGCACGGCCACGCCGGCAACATGGGAGGCAACCGCAACTAAATTGAACCCTTCGGGTTGCATGCAGCCCATTTAAATAGTGTAGAGCAGGTGCTGATGGGGGGCCCTAGCGGTTGTGGCTTTCGCTGCGGCGCTTGCCTGGTTTACTTCTTACCGTGCCGGCCGCTGCAGTGAGAGGCCGCCGACCTTAGTGCGGCTTCTTTTGAGGTGACTGCAATTGAACCGGCTTCAAAAGATGCCTGTGACGGAGACGAGACAACCTGCATATATATCGTTGAATCAATAACAGTCGTACACTTCATATATTGAAAAGGCGACGGCGGATACCACTGGCAACAGGGGAGGCCCCACTAAACGATAGCGTTCGTAGCGCTGGCGTTAGTAACCCGTACACCTCGTAGGCAAGGAGGATGACAGGCCCTGAGGCCAGCCCAGAGTATTCCAGCTGAAAGGAGGAGCAGACGAGTTGATACAGCGGCAGACTGGCTTATGGTAGTGTTCACGTGCGCCCGAGTAACCAGTCTCGTAGAGGGAGTCAACACGGCATAGGAGCGAAAAATCAAGCAGCCGTAACTGACAGCCCAGGGGGTTAATGACAGACGGGGGTGGCACTCTGCATTTATTAATGTATACACAAGGTAGTTCGTGATACATGAGGCCAAGTACGGTGTTGCTTGTGCTGCCCCCCCGTCGTCTCTGGGGAGGTTGCCGCAACAGAGTATACCGGGTGTCGGAAGTAGATAGCTGCATCCACATTTGTGTACAGTATTAGTTATTAAAGGACAAAAAAATCTCTAACCATTGAGTATGACGTTGGTGCATAGGTCAAAGGAGCGCTCAGGTTTGCGCGCATTTCTGACTGCCGGTTGGTAATTATTTGCTGCATCTACATGATTACTCTCCACAACAGCTGAGGGCCCATGTATAGCTGCTGCAGCATTAGGAGTTGGTTGAGACGATGGGAATTTCGAATATCTTAGAGAGAACCTATATTACTAAGGGTTGCTACACTAATGCAGCACGCCACGGTCCACAAAAGGGTAAGGAGGACTCAGTATATATGAATTCAATCTGCCAGCGGTAATGTTAGTTTCACCTACAGACGATCGCACACCTTGGACAGCACGCTGTATAACACTTTTTCCACGGGAGCTATGGGCTTTCTACGCTCTCAGAGCTCATCGCAGTCGGCCACGGACTCATCAGGAGGGGGGATACACTGTTTGAAATGCAAGGAATAATATTAAGTAGAGAATAAACACGGCTGGTTTTTTGTTGGCTCCTTGTGTGGTGTTATATTTCGTTGGTTATACAGCGAAGGTTTCGCTGAGTTCGTTCGGTCGCTGGAGATCATCAGCGCCACTCTGTCCGTATCCTCTGCATTTTTTCCATTTTCGTACCAAACCGAAACAACGCATTTGAAAATTCAGAAACAGTCCGTTGAATTACTTCATTTATGGGATAAATAAATGTAACAGTAGCTTGCCGTTGCAGCTGCCGTGATACTCTCGTCGACGAACAGCAAACATCACCAAAGGACACCCGCCTGAACTTCATTTTCTTCTAGACTGAAGTTTGCATAACCCTGAGTACTAATTTTTGTTTTATTTATCTTCTGCTCCTCTGTCTGCCCCTTCTCTCCCGCGAGCTCGCCCCTAACCGGGCGTCTGTGTCTGGCTCCTGCCATTTAATGTTTTGTGACAACGAGTAATGGTGGTAGCACACTATGGGAAGTAGGGCTGTTCTATAAAGAGCGTGGAGCATACGCTATTGAGTGCGCAGGAGGTGTTGTGCTCGTTTCTCTTCACCCATAATGGCTTCCTGAACCTGCTGCGGTTGGCCTCGACTTAATACTTGGACTGCAGGAGTCGTCAAGATGGATTGCTCGCCTGTTTCTCCTGTTGACACTGCGCTGTACACCTTCGATGAAGAAGCACACAGCCAGCTGCTGCATTCCCTGCAGAAGCATCACCAGCGGCTGCGTCTCAACCCACAATGCAGCGGGCTTCAGAGCCCGGTGACCTTCACGGACGTGTGGGTCTCAGATGTGGCACTGACGAAGATGATGGCGCATGCAGAAAGGGGGGGCAAAATAGAAGTCATGGGGCTGTTGCTCGGCAAAGCTGTAGTGACACCTGAAACTGTTGATGCCGGATCCGTGGGTGAAGGCACTCTCTCGACTCATTGTGAAAGTGCTTCCTGCGCATCCGATATTGATAGAAAGGAAGAAGAGGAGCAAGAGGTTCAAAGGGGATACTTTGTTGTGACTGACTGCTTCGCGTTGCCTGTGGAGGGCACAGAGACGCGGGTCAATGCAGCAGAAGAGGCGAATGAATTTATGATTCAGTTTCTAGAAGCAGCAGAGAAAATACCCATGCAACAGAAGGTCGTTGGGTGGTACCATTCCCACCCTAACTACGGATGTTGGCTGTCAGGCATTGACGTGCGCACGCAGCAGCTGCAGCAGCAGCACCAGGATCCTTTTCTTGCTATTGTAGTGAGCAGTGCCCCTGGTTCTTGCGGATTTAAAGCTAAGCGATGCTCCCACACCTGAAGATGGGATAAATGATAGAAAATTATGCAAGTGCAGCGGGTCTAGCGGGTGATTCACAGTAATCATATAGCTCATCAGAAGGGGGATTTTTTTGTATGTGCAGGTTGACCCAATAAGAACGATAAGCAATAGATGCATTGAGGTGATAAATTCTCACCTATTCACACCTGGAACAACCTCTGAAAATGCCACAAGGCAGTGCTCTTCTTTACCTAGCAAGCGCTTACCGTTGCTTACTCATCATATTGCCGCTGCACGTATTTATCTTTTAGGGCTTTTTGAACTTTGTTGTGCATTACGTGTTTTTCCGGCTACTTTAGTTCTGTCTGTTTATGCTGTCCTCGTCTAGTTGCAGCCGTTTGTTCCCAGTGTTGCTTCTGCGTTTATGTCATCCTGTTTTTTCATGTGTTTTTGCTGCTTGTTTTCATCAAAATTTCGCCACTAAGGGCACAAATATGCTTCCTTGTACTTTTTGACATGCTGACTGTGCGTACTTGTCTTTGATCGTAATTGGCTTTCACTTGCTCTCAATTGAGAATGCGAGCACTAGCCCAGAAAAGAAGACCATTAATACTACCAACAAGTGGAGGAGCCTGGTTGTTGAGTGCATCTTTGAACTGTTTTCTTCTTGTTTAACGCCTGTACTTTCATTTGGCTGTTGCGAAGAGTCTTCGAATTTGTTTCTTTACAACCGCTGCATTCAGTTGGGGAGTTTCAGAACGTTTATGCCTGGAGAGGCAAAGAGGGAGGATGAAGGAGATGATGAGGCAGCTTCATCGCAGTTGTTGCCTGCGGAAAAAGTGAACGACTTCGGTGCCCACTGGAAACAGTGAGAAGGCTTCCTCACATACTTCTGTGTGTTGTTTCATCTGCTTATCACCTGCAGCGATAAATCAGAAATCAGACAACAGATGCTGCTTCATTCTTCGGGCGTACGCGACAATACAAACCTAACAATACCCGCCACATTGAACGCATTGGAAGAAGAAACAGAGCCCGGCATTTCTTCGCTGCTTAGAATATAATGGGCGGGTTTTCTGGTAGTGCATTTGCGTCTTCTGCGGGTCCCTGTGTTGCCAGTAAGCCTCTTTGTTCCATCTTTAAAAGAATGTACAGTTTGGTCTTTTGTTTGTTGTTTGTTTCTGCAGATATTATCAGCTGCGTGTTCACTGGTGCTCCAACTCCATCAGTGCGGGACTGCTGGAGGGGATGTGCAGAGCTTCTTGGCCCCAGCTAATTGTGGGCCAAAGCCTTCACCGGGTATGTCTTTGTTTATATCTTGTATATCTAGTTATCCCTTACATAGAGGGAGGAAGCTGAAAGCAGAAAACCAGCAATGTGCCCATATATGTATATTTTCATTCGTGAATTCAGAACCGGTCCCTCGAGCTTCGCCGGCTAGAAGCGGTCGTTGAGTCTTGCAATAACGTCATCAGCGCTGCTGAGAAGAGGTAATCTATGCACATACTGTTCGTTCATGAAAAGCTCTGTAGACACGACACCGAAGGCTTGTTTTAGTACACTTCAACATCAAGCCCCACAGTAGGGCCTGTGTATATACCGGATCACATCGGCAGCCTGAACACCTCATCCTTATTGCAAGTTTTGCTCTGTTTGTGGTACTCGTTGCTGCGCAGTCAGCCCTTGTCCAGCGGAGGTGCCAGCGGCCAAGATGGGAGGGAATCGTCTGAAACAGGCGGTAACGGCTTCTCTGCTGAGTATTCAGAAGACCCCGAATTACTGGCTTCTAGAGGGAAAAGCCTTTGTGATAAGCTCATGGGCACGGCAGAGAAAGCTGCAGATATCGCGGTGCGAGCGCTTGGAGGGCTTGTTGAAGTTGCAGCGCTGGTGGGTCTCCAGTTATTGATTTTGGATATGCACATGCAATTACTTTTGTACCTGCATTCATGCGTGTAAGCTGATGCACACACACACATGGCATTGCCGGTTTTCCGCATGCACAGCGGAAAATGCAGCTACTACTACAGAGGCGCCGATGTGGGCACTGCAGTAATTCCTCATGTATGGTTCCAGCTTGGGTTTGCGGCTTTACGTGCAGAGTGCCGTCTACCACGATAACACTACATGGCACCAGCGTGTCCTCGCCTGTCGCAAAACGGATGAGGCAGCCTCTTGACGGATCTTGATAATCATATGGAGCAAGCACAGCTGCGCTTACCCAGTCGTTTCAATTGCATACACTGCACAATCAATGTATGTGTAGTTGTGTCAGGTGATGCCCTCGGTGCGTGACTTGAACTTACGCATGGCGGTGCAGTCGCAACGCACTCTCTCCAGCATTTTGTCGCTTATACTTCTGCCCATTCCTTATGAGGCTCTACCTTTGCCTATGCAAAGGATTACCTGCTATGGGCAGGCCTACCTGTGCGTCAGTCACATTTATTCTTCCTCTGTCTCTAAGGAAGCAAGCGAGCACAGCTGCAGCCTATCAGTTAATGACGTCTGCTTTCAAAACGCGCTGACCCTAAGTTTGCTACGAGCCTGTTTTGTGCACTGTACCAAACTTTGCTGCACTATGCGGAAATGGCCGGCTAATGCTTAGGCAATGCCACGCGCCATGAATTGTTTTACTCAATTAAAAAAAATTGAGTTCGGCACTGAAAAAGCCGGCCCCCGAGAGAATATGTAGGTTGGTTTCCCATGCCAAACCTGCAATGCAGAGTTTTTAACTGTCCAGACAGAGCGCCGTTCAGTGGGAGGCTTCGAATGACGCCAATAATAGAAGCCATAAAATATGGATTCGTATGTCCAGTCATTCACATTTACCATAGCAAGGCCCGGCACCACACGACCACTCACGTTCACGCACCCTAACTACTCGGCTGCACTTTTGAAAATGTCAGAAGAACACATATGTATGCTGCTTCAGTATCGTCCACCACACCACGCTAACAGCAAATGATACAACCAAAAACAAGTTTAACACAGAGCGGCATTAACCCAGACGAGGAGGAAGGAGAGGACTATAGCGCTACAGGCAAATGCAGCAGCACCCGCAAAACAATTACACTCACAAAACTGCAGTGCATATATACTTAACGACCTCTGCCTGCATGCGTTTTTGCAAGGCGCGCGCACTCGCTAACGGCGAGAGCCGTTGCAAGGAGTAGTGCACAAGAAGACTGAATATGACGGTGACCCGTGCAGAATTAAAAAGAAAAATGCTCAGATCACCCTCGAAACTCAACAGGCCTCGAACAACCTGTGAGAGTGCCACAAACTCCACTCCGTTGCTGCCGTTACCAACACCTCTGCTGCCTCCCGCTGGCCCACGCATATATATATACGCCACATATGTACCGCTCTCTCCAGTTCGCGTGTGTCGTTTGTCTGTATAATACGCTGTATAGTAATTAACATTATACAATTTGCACACATATGCAGAAACTGCATCGAACTGCCACTGTGTGTCCGTTCTTGTCCTGATGGTTGTACAAAAATTTCAGGCAGATTTATCGCTCGTGCGGCGGCTTGCCAGAGCCCTGAGCCACCCATCCACTTGGCAATTTGGCTTCGGCGATGAACTCCGGGATAGAGTTCAGATGCGCTGCTTGTGCCTTCCCTTGTCGCTTAGACTCCAAGCGTTTTGAACGCGCCAACTCCAGCGTTGACAGGTTACTGGCCTCCCATCCGGCACTCGCTTCTGTTGGGCTCCCCCTCGCAGGGGCCCCCATGCGTTTGGTAGGCTTCACCTCGTCGGGTTCGAAATAAGGGCTGTCGCCTGTCTCAATCGACGGCCTAAAAGATGAGGACCTGCTGAATTCTCCGGGGGGAGCGCTTGTCATCTCTTGCTTCGCCTGGAAAGTGGGCGGAGAAGGGCTGCAGAAGCAGTCTATCCACCAGGGCAAGCTCACGTGCTTACGCAAAACCAGACATCCCAACAAACCTAAAAAGAATAACGTCACCGAGCCAACCGCAACGCCTATCACCCAACCCGGGTACCCCTCCTCTCGCTGGACAAAATCGCCTGCTACGGTCGCCTGAAAGTCCAAGGAAAGGAAGAACGCAAACAAGCGGAAAACGGATACAGAAACTGCGCAGAAGACAAATAAATGCGATATACACGCACACATGCATGCATAGATAAACAATGAAGGCCCCAACAAATGCGTGCGGAGAGAAACAAATGAGGTGAAAGCCACAGCGCCACCACGTAAAGAGCTCGGTTCTGTTATTCAAACTGATTCACGACTATCAACGCAGCCCCAACCCCCCCAACTTATTCACACGGGGATTTATGGAATCACCACTAATGGGTGCAATACTCACTTCTGGCGGCTTAACGGGCTCCAGGAAGATTACGTTGAAGGTGCCTCTAGTTCTGCTCTTAAACCGCTTGTATATTTCCTCTGCTGTAGCCTCGGATTCTCTTCTGCCGATATCGTTCCGGAGTCCAAGAACAAGAACGTGGACAACGAATCCATGCCGTTGTATCAGCTGATCAATCAAAGCTTGCTCGCTGTATGCCAACCCACTCCCGAACTTGCCCATGCGAATCGGTTTCGCAGACCCGACCTTCATTGCATAGCCCATCACCCGCACCCTATCCATGCGCACGTGACGGGGAGTGGCGTAAGTGAGCGGTTGAACGAGGATGGCTCCCATAAACAATTCATGAAACGACGCGGCGTCTTTGAAGTGCTCAGACGGCACCTGGAGCAGCAGATGCAGGTCGGGGTCATATCTTGAATTCCCCCCCACCGCTATCTCTGCGTACTGCAGGTCATTGAACGTCGAATACACCACTTCGGCCAGACCCACACCCGGCAGAGAGGGGTCGTCCTCTAGTCTTTGCTTAAACATGCTGGCTGCTTTCAACGCGGATATGAAAGTTGCGTCCGATTTCTGTGCAGTAATTGGATCAGCAACACTGAGCTGAACGTACATCTCGTTTGCGTTCAGATTCTGATTGAGGACTGTCACAACTCCTTCAGCAATTTCACTGCCGAATTCCCCCCTCTCAACCACCGCCGTAGGGCCCCCGCTGCCTCTCGCGCGGTATGCCGTGACTAGGACATCTGGGAACTGCGCCTGCAGCACTTCTTCAGAGCAAAGCCAATTGGATTCAATTAAGAGAGCCATGCGAATCAGCACCTGTCGCACGCTTTCAAGAATAGACTTCTTCAGCGCGAGTTCAAACTTGTCTAGTTGTTCTTGCAAAGACGGGTCGTCCTCGCTCTTGTCCCGCAGCTGCACCAGCAAATCCTCTACCACCAAACGACTCAACTTCAAAATCAATATGCCTCCCATCGGCCGATCTGTTACTTGAGTGTTTGTCAGGGCCAGCAGCATCACCGACGTTGTCGCTGACCGTTGCTCTTGTCGGAAACTTCTCTCCCATATACTCATCCAGTTGGGAACCGACAAAACTGCAGATGCACACAGAATCGCAACAATATTGAGTATAAATGGCCGGCCCATGCACAAATACAAATTTTCTGTTGGCGTGTTCACATTTGGCTCTTCCTGCCAAGTCACAGCCCAAGAAAGTGCAGATATGCATACAGTGACAGTTCTACTGTGCTACTATGTGCTTAGGAGCGTTAGAATTAGTTAATAAAAGCCACACATATAACAGTTTAAAAGCCACGATTTGAACCAGCACAACTTGTATTTATACTGGGAGATGAAGGGAAACCCCGTCCTTCACTGACAACACTGGTTAGCATGCAAGGCGTCAGGCCCTCAGCTTACTGTTTGAGTACGAGTAGAGGACATGTAGCTCGGATATCTGATGGTAAACGTAACCTATCGTAGTCATGCTCTCATCCAAACTCCACTTGAGGTCTGGAATGAACTTCAGCATCTCCGCCAAATGCGGATCCGCTTTCTTCTCTTTCCTCACAAACGCGTTGAAAGATTCATAGTCTGTCACCTCAACCAACCGAGGCAGCTGAAGAAAAAAAAAAAAACACAAACAAAAAGGCATATCACTGTATAAACCAAAATGGAGTCTGATTATAGCAAGTAAAGCAACAGTTATAATCCTTCAAAACCAGAGGCACACAACCACATCTGCCATTTTCCGTCTACACTTCACACGGCAGATAAAAGGCCTGTATTTGCCTACAACGAAGAAAACATGGACAGACGAAAGAGCAGACTATGCTTCACTGCTGCACGGATCTATTTCTCTTAGGGCGATTAAACCAAGCCGAGCTATAATAATAAGAGCCCACTCAACCCAGACCCGAACCAAGTCCTCTCTTCTCTACTAAATAAACAAGTAAACAATTCAGGAGAAATTAGCAGCCATCCACTTGCTCACCCATCACCCAATAACCCCCCTCCCTGTCAACCGGACAGACAGCCGGCGCCTCTGCTTACGTCTTCTTCGATGATCCCCTGGAAGCCGCACTCCTTTGCCCTTTTGACGAACCTTGCGATTTTCTGGTTCGCGCCGTCGAGTTCACTGAGTGCTACGGATTTTGCAAGAACGACTTTGAAAAAGTTGGAAGTCAAAGGAGGCGTCCAGTGTTTGTTTCGGGTGTACATGGGCCAGTACAAAGCACTCAGAAATAAAACCAGAAACTGCCGACGCCAGACCAAATCCGTCTTGAGCCGTCGACAATAAGAAGAATACAAAATCGCAAGAGTTGCACTCAGCTCGTGCGGAGCAGCTGCAGCGAACACAGATGCAACAATATCACGGTCTAGCTCACACCACGCTTGAACATACAGAGGCAATTCAGATAAATATTCAAAATCCCCATCAAATGACGACGCATTCAGTTCGTCTTCGCCAACTCATCCCCCTTTTCATTCCTTTTACCTCGCTGCTGCTGCTGTTACTGCTGAAACCGCTAAGATGGAAAGACACGCATTGAAAAGCCCATTTTTTATAAAGCGCATCTACCTCTTTGCTCTCAAACGTTTGCCGTCAACCTTAAGCCCATAAAGCTATCCCTGAACTGCACGCTACTAATGTCACTTGCATGCATGCATGCATGCAAAAAATGTGTTCTCAATGCCTCACTCATGGCAGGCACAGCCTTTCCCACTTCGTTGTTTGTGGGCAGCTCTTCAGGCAAAGTTCCCGTAGGCACTTGCGAGAAAAAATCGTCGGAAAAGTCAAACCAGGGCCCCGACTGGTATTCCCCCGTCAGCCGCTGCATGCATGCACGCAAAACGAGATACAAGAAACAAAACGAGCATGCATGCGCAGAGAGACAAGAGGCGAAATTCAACCCAAGGAATTCAATCAGAGGGCTCCAC
>HG713220.1:10747-24287 GCA_000499725.1 Eimeria brunetti | reverse complement strand
CACTGCGCGTATACTGCTACGACCATGTAGTGACGTTGTTTGTAATGCCAGGGCATGTACTGCAAATGCATATCAAACCCCCAAAACACTCCAATCAGCAGATGTTGAAGAAGAGAACCGCTAAAGCGAAACAGACCTCAGCGCTTCCTGCGTGCACCCAAATTCCATAAACGCACACATAGACCCATACATGTCAATGCCTGCTCGCCTATAGCTTGGAATATTACACTACTGATGACCGTCCCGACCAGATGGGTTAGCTTCTCATTCTACACGTATTAAACAAAACAGCGAGCAGGGGCAACACCCGACAAGGATTCACCATACCGGACCATAAACGCGTGCACAGAAACTGCAGAACCCCACTGTGCGTACTAAGGCAGGCCGCTTAGCTCTCCGCCTAATACTGTGCCCACGCCTACTAGCACATGGAGATGATTTGGGCAACAGCACTGCGCCCTACCGTAATACCAGGTGCAGGACGATGCCCCCGGCTGCATCAAGCATCTTTGTCAAGTCTTCCTTTGTTTGAATACCGTCGGCTATTCGAACGTTCCAACAGCACGAAGGTTTATCGCACGCGTGAACTGAGGAGGGCCGTATCACGTCCTCCACGGACTGTTATGCAAGTATACAACGAGTCTCCAGCCCCGACACGGCTACCTCCAAAGAATATTAGAGGAATATTCATACGTTCCACTTCCTTCGAACACATGGCAGCGTGATTAATATCGCGGTGGGAAACGCATCCACCAGCGCCACAAGATCTACTATTTCGTGCAAGGGCCACGCGGGCCCACACAGTTAGTATTGGCCGCGGTATCAGCCGCCCCCAGCCTCTTTGCTATTCCGGTCTTCTTGAGGCCACCGACCATCATACATAACCGCCCAACCACCAGAGATGATTTACACCGTACACAAATCACCGCTTAGTCGTTGGTTCTGCCGATTGCGGCGCGTATAAATCGCTTCGTCAATGTACTGACAGCCTTTTTAATACCAGGGCACGTCGCGCAGATACATATCACAGCTCAAACACACTCCAGGCACTATATGGTGAAGTGTAGCACAGCTAAAGCAAATCGGACTCTCACGCCTCACAATGCAACTCCTTAAAACTGCATGCATCCGCAGACATCTACGGCAGCATGCAGAAGCCCATATACACAGGAATACACACGACAAGTGGACGACACTGCGCCTAGGCGCATACTTCCTGGAAAAAACAACAAGCCATACTAATGCCAACGAAGGCGGTGCCGCATCAACCTAATACGTGCGCACATACAAGCTCAGTGACTCTACGTGCCCACACGTGGACGTCCCCCAGCTCTGCGCCAAAGACAATGCATACTCCCATCGTCAAACCGAGTCAATTTCAATCAAGCCAAGTGATACAACATTGAATCATATGCCAGCTCCAGGGCAATGCACCCGGCTACATGAAGCACCCTTGTCGGACCGCTCCTCGTTCGACAACCAACGGTAGTTGAAAACGTACAAGACGTAGGGAAAAACGTCACGTGCTTGTAGACGGGGAAGCCTGCCCCCTGCATGTCTGTGCCTACTGTCATTAGAGTCCTCTTAAGACCATGGCGTAACATGCCAAACTCGAGCGAATACGAGTGATGCATTCACGCACTAAACACACTCCGAACAAAACACAGCAGGACTAACTGAACTCAAGAATCTCACAACACCAGCCTTGCCCACGAGGCCTCCTTTTTCCATACAAGTGCCGCGAGGATTATCATTGTTCCTTTTCGTCGCGCAGCCCACAGCCACCCGGCCCCCCAATTTTTTCCACCCCCACCAGCACAACAACAACTTTCCTATGTAACCACGCCAATCTGCAACGCTACTTAACGCCCGACACAAATCACCGCCTAGCCCCTGCTTCCCCCTCCCGCGCATTACGCTTCGCACATACTCGTGTGCTAATGTACTGACACCGCTTTTTATGTCAAAGCATGCCTCGCATATGCACCTCACACGGCAAACACACCCTAACCAGTATACACCGAAGAACAGCACATCTAAAGCCAAACAGAATCCTACTGCTCATCCTCTAACCCGCCAAAACGGCGTGCCTGCACGTAGCCACCCACGCCCACCAACAGAAACCCTTATAGGTAACTCTGCCCACGAGACGCAGATGACACCCCGCGTAAGCGCATACTTTCTGGGGAAAACAGCGCGCCATCCCAACGCCAAAGAAAGCGGTGCCGCACCAACCACACAGACACCATGCACGCTTTAGCGAGCTTAAACGCAACGCAGTGGCACATCCACGTATTCTACCTTCTCCGAGCACACAACTGCTCAACCAATCTCCCCACTCCACAAACAACCCAATTGACCATGGTTTCCACTTTCTTCTGTTTTACCGAGAATCTGAACGAGCTACGGACTCCGCTCTCGCTTGTGCAAGCACCACGTGCATGTGCACAATTGGCGTTGAACGCGCCACCGCCATAACCTGCCACAGCAAATCAATTGTTTTGCATGGTCATACATTCTGCGCGAAACAGCGCGGCATCGTAACCCCAGACAGGGCTTAGAATTACCGCGGCCATAGACCTGCGCAGGCAACAAGCGCCTAACAGCCCCAACCTCCAACATGCAAGCGGTAGCGGCAAGCATTCCTACTGGAAAATGGAGCTGATTCGAACCACGCTCAATGGACAGAGCACCAGCTCAATATCATCTGCAAAACGTTGCAGCTGGCTGCTTAGGGAGACCTTATCGACCTGCAATTCGTTTGAAGACCAGCAAAAAGGGAAATTAAGTGATCGTGTCGTTCCAATATTTTCAAGGCGCATGAGAAACATTAAGTGCATTCGTGTGCAAGGCTTGCTTCGTGCTTGTCTCCGCCTAGTAATGGACTGCTGCTACCGCTGTCACTTCCGCACCGCCCGCCCCAGTGTCGACAAACCCATTTTTGTCACGCTTGCCTTGTATCTCGCCAAAGAAATACTGTATCACCAATTCGATCTCATTATTACAGCTTGTGATGGTAAACTCTGTCCATCAAATCCGCATCGAGGCGGCTTGTCACGCTGTATTTAGGACGCCGTAGAACCGCACCCATAAAGAGGACTGCATTCTCACCTTTCCTTAAAGTTCACAGTTCTCCACACAAAACTGTCGGGCCAGGGCCACTCAACGGCGTTTCAACGTACGGTTTACGGCAACACGTGCAAAGGGCTACCGCGTAGTCTTTGCTGGCGCGGGGGGGGGCTGTGAACTGAGACCATTTAGATGTCCTTCCTTTCGGAGCTTCCGTAGCTCAGCGTGCATGAATTAACGACAATGCAAATTTCAGATGCGCCGGGATACGCCCATCAGCTGGCGAGTTTGGTCGAAGCTAGCTCCGCTAGTCGGCGAGGCTGGCAAAAAGTTTTTTCAGACTGGGGAAGCTGGCGCACTTAAATTGGCCGTGTGCTAGGACGGTCTGCATGTACGGAAACGAGGCTTCGTAGCATTGATGGTGTTTTCTCACAGTGGCATTTCCACCCGATGCACACTTTCAAGCCACAGTTGACAACCACCTCAGCAACGGGCATCAGGCTGCGCCGGAACTCCTTTCCTCAATCTGCAGGAAAAGGAACATGCAGGCTACTGTGGCTGCACTCACGAATATAGTGCCGTGAGCGCTCAGGAAAAATGCCTCTACTGTTTGCTGTCGGCGGAAATTCCCCTGGCTGGAAGTAGAATTCGTAGCACCTGTCAGCGCGTCAAGATCACAAGTGAAGGACTCGTCTGCAGCCACACGCTCGCGCGATGATCTATATTTCCTTCCCTTAGCTCAAAGCATTTCGACAAACCAATAACTCGCAGACATGCACTGCCTCCGCTTGCTTCATGCCATTCTCGGTCTAAAGCCCCAAGGATACCTGCTGGCCCCCACTTACGTCGCATGAATCTGAACCTCCTACCGCCAGTCTCCGCTTAGTTACACCGTAAATTCTTGAACTCCTGCCAGAGCGGAGGGCCTCGAAACACTGAAGCACCAAGAGTACCGTCGCAAGAGTGGCGGCCAGGGCAGCAACTGCTAAGAGCGGCGGTCTCGTCTGTCCCCCCCTCTGTCTCGGTGAAGGAGCAGTCTGGCCCGACGTGGGAACTTCATTGTGTAGGAAAATTACCTCAGCACCAGGAAGGGGTGCGGCCGGTTCTTGAGCAGTGTCTGCCACCTTCGCTACGAAGGCTACGGCCAAGAAATATGGGGTAAACACACGCATATTGTGGGTCAAATTGATGTATTACTGCTTTCGATGTACAAAAAGTGCTTCCGCAGCTTTAAAGTAGATATGGAGGAAGTAATTCGTGGGTAGTTCCGCCCGCCCACATCAGGGAGACAAGTCCGAGCGTTAACAGTGACCGTAAGCGCGCAACTCCCCGAAAACCTTCCAGTGCAGATGTGAGGTAATGCACGTTTCTACATATCTTCTTTAGCAGGTGTGAAATCACGTATGTTTCCTTTATATTCTGGAGTATGTTTACCATTTGTCACGCAATTGAAGGTGATGCGAACGTGGGTGCCTTATGTTTACTTACCCGAATGTAGATAAGTGAGCAGCTCGCTCTGCGCTGCTACTACATCCAATCTCGTACGTAACTACTGGGTGCACACCTGAAATAACGACGCCACTTGCGACCCATAACCCCTAAATTGCCAATAAATATAACCTTACAACTTTAAATCAAATATGGGTCCATTCGCTTGAAAAATAACAGTATAAAGCCATAAATGTCTCTCTCGCGGACCCCGTAACGGTGGTCAGTGCCCCGGTCGGCGTGCCTGTGTCATAGCCACCCACAGCCTTAGGACGTTAGCGAGAATCCTTAGCTTAAAGGTGTTATTTCATGAACAAAACGACTCAATTTCCTCCTAATAGTATTGTTTTTGTATTTTACTGCATGATAAATCCCTAGAGGTTTCGATGCGTCTCATTGTAGTGGCGGCGCACTACAAGTAGGCCTAGGGATGATATTGCGCATGTGCGTAGGTACCTGTACGTTGCTAGCTGGTCTTAAGCACACACAATTGCAACAAAAAGTGCGGAATTCACGAGACCGTCCCGAGTAGTCGAATTTTTCAGCTGGCTTTTAGTGTCGTTGGGCTGTGTGTGTATGATGGTCCTGCGAAGCTGCTATCTGTCACGAGGTTCCTTCATATGATCGGAAGCTGTGAACGAGTTAATACTTCGGACAAGAGTTTGCAAAAAGTTTCCAAAAAAGTAGCTGACCCCCCATCCAGCCCAGGCCCCTCAGCCACAACGCCTTTAGACTCTGATAAAAGCGGCCTGAGATGGCACCTTGTCGCAACTAGTACCGCAACTAATATCCAACAACAACCAAGATCCATCATTCCATGCAATGAGTGTGTGGAGAAAACACGTACCTGGCAATGCACAGGCAGTCTGGGCGCAAAGGATCACATTGGCACTGCAGCTTACTGCTCCGGGAGCTGGCTGACGAACATTCACTAGGGCTTAGTATGCAGCCTATGCGCAAGTATAAGTCTTCACGGATTGTATACATCTGCAATGTATGCAGCGAAAAAGGCTCTGTTGTGATGGCGGGTAAGGTTGATGTTCATAATCGGCTGCAGCGAGATACGTTGGAACTCGTCGTCGGCCCACTCCCCCACAGCCCCTGGCACTACGCAGCTGCTCCCATGATTCCAGAATCCAGAATAGAAGAAATTGGGAGCAGCTGCTTTTAGAGATCCCTCACTCTAAGCTCTTTGGTTTCACTGAAGCTCGTTAAGATCCTTGGATAAGCTCGAGGACGCTTCCTATGCTTAGTAGCACTGCATGCTTGAACGGGGTAGGCGCCAGCAACAGACTGTATCCCAGCAGCAGGGTGGCCTGCTGCCCATCAGTAATTATTAACAAGGGGCTTTGAGATAAATCTACACGCAAGAAACATGAGAAAAGCTTTTAAGGCACTCTCGAAAATCGTCACCAACACCCCAGTTAACCCACTTACACCCTCCTGGGCTGATTACCAGCCTTCAGAAGCCTCGCCAGGCTACAGCAACTTTTGTTGCTGCATCCCATTGGGCGGAAAGAGCGTTTTCGCCAACAAGATTTCATGAAGAATAGCCACACTGCGGGGGCAGTGCAGGAGTCTCGGTCCACTTGGTCTGTGCCCTCCGCCTCTAAAATGGATCGGAAGACGTATAGTTGCTGTTGGTATCTTCTTTATTAGACGGCTTTCACGACTATGGTAGTTACACCAAAGCAAGTGTTATGTGTTTCTGCGGCACATAAGGGCCAAAGGCCTTCAAACATGCAGTACTGCGCTGCCGTATTTCCAGACCTGGATGGATATTAGGGCAATAAATGTCATCCCTGCCCGCAAGAGGATTGAAAGGGGTAACCGACGGTAGCCAGCTGATTCGGCCGCCAGAAAGCCGTAAGAGGGTACCGAGGGTCGCACGGGCTTGTTATGCAGTAGGCAAGGCCATATACTTTCAGGTTGAGACCCACGAAAAGGACCAAGGAACTGAAGAATAACGGCATTGAGAAGCCCTGCCAAGGGAACAAACAGACTGATAAGAGAAATTCCCGGGACCCTACGCAACGTACGAGACTGTGATCAGGCCTCAAAAAGTGAGTATCCCACTTACAGCTCCTCCTTGGCCTAGCTCTTTGATTAGTCAGGTTTGGGTTAATGGCTAGGACTTACTAGCGGTACTTGATAGAGGCTACGACGCGGCGACGGCAGCTAGGTGCAATATCTCTGCCTATTCACTGGCACACCGCCTCGCCGCTGCATTCCGCAGGTGCCAGGGAGGACACAGAAATCCGCAATGCCCTGGGGTTTAAGTGCAATATTACATCTGAAATGGGTCATATTACCATGATACAAGGCCTCCAAGTTGGGCATTGTTTCCCCCGCATTATCGTAAGCATCCCGATAGCAAACAAGCGGAAAGCGCAGGTGCGCCCCCCTCCAACTCGACGGAGTTCTATGTGCAAGCAACCGCTACGATAGTGTATCTCTCTGCACTCCCAACGACATTTTCTTCTTTTACCTGAGAGAAGTAGAAGCAGAAGCAGTGCTCCAAGCAGGAAGCTCCTTGTATTTGAGTTTTCAGTACCTCAACAGGAAAAATGCCAACGCTGCAGTTTTTCCGTGTCCGTTGCGGCAGCATATCGTTGATAGTACATCTAGACGGATACGATTGCAGGCTGTCACCTGTTGAGTGAGTACCCGGTAAGGGTCTAAAATGTTGTACGTAGATAAGTGGAGCCTTGGGTTTTGCTTTTATTATAACATGCGGGGCTGACTTGACACCTGGCAACAAGGTGAGTTGCAACTGGCGCCAGACCGCATCCCCTTTCCCACTTTAGCCACTGTGCCAGGACACCTGGAAAACAACACTTTTCCTTTCACATAACAAAACAATAAGAGTATACTCTAAGCACCGTGGTTATGTTTTCCCTGCTGCTTTGGTGTGTAGCTCGAGCCTTCCTAAGTTTAGTAATAGTTGCATGCGGTTGGGAGACAAAAGTTGCTCCCCATTCCGAGAAAGCTTGCAGCGGCGAACTGGTGGAGAGCCCCAAAGGGAGTAATGAAGGAAACTATTATAGGAATCAATTTTAATCAGCCCATCCTAAGCAAGTATTCGCTTTGCAATTATCAGCAGATCATCTTGACTTTTCCAGCTATCTACTTATTGTAGGGAACACTCACTACGATCACGGCAAACAATGCTAACCTCACAGTTTGCCGTGCACATAAGAAACGTGTTGCCTTCTAGGAGCACGTGGGTTGACGCTTGCTAAGTAAGGTTGCAATGAGTTTCGTAGTTAGTAAGCATTAAGACGTATTGAGTTGGACCTAAGTGACAGTATCCTTAAAAAATGCAACAAAAAGTGGCAACACATGCTGGATTGTCCCGTTTCCAGCCCCAGCCCCAGCACGTGGGGCCGCTGTGCCAGCCTGTGTGAGGACAGCATAACTTTCCTTGTTCCAAAATAACGAACTGTGAAACTATTATGATGTTGTGGGCCAACTTATTTTACTGAATAACGATGTATCGGCTGCGTCATCAGCCTCAGTCATACTCAGCCGGACGCAAACAGATACGGGAAGACCATCAGGTCGTTGCCGTGCGGACCAACGGTAGTGGCCCTCTGACAGATGCCTGTCTGTACTGGCTATTAACCTATGCCAAACTGATACATTACTACTTTGAGGATGATGTTTATCACAGCATGCTACAAGGCAAACTCAGGACTAAGGATAGACTGAACGTTCTTTCATTACCGATTCCCATGGCCTGCGGTCCTTCTACTTGTCCTAGTTCTTGCTACGCCATTGTGTGAGGGGACCCAGGACCTTAACAATAAAATCACTAAGTGAGCTTTGTCTGCGCTTGCGTTATCGTTGGGGGCATAAGTGGCAGAGAAACGCTGACCTTTGTTGCTCACTGGTGAGAGAGAGGTCCGATCCCGAGGTTCCCTGTGATGCCCACATCCCCAGCCTTTCCTTTGTTGGCAAGCAAGAGATATTTCTCACAGAGATAACGTGACCCAAATTAAAACCGTGGAAATATAGCCCATTTCAGGTGCAAGGTCTCGCTTAACGCCTAAAGACTTAGGACGGTGTCATTCCTGCTGCCCGCGAAATGCAGCGCCAAATGCTGCACCAAAGAATAGGCAGTTAGGTTGCACCTACTTGCCGTCGCCCCCAGAAGTTTCTCACACCTAAATCCAAACCCTAAACCCTAAAGCGTAAACCTAATTCTCTGGGGTTCTGATACCCTACCATTCGACAGCAACAAGGGACAAATGAAATACACAGACACCGCAACGTTAGTAGAACAACCAAATGCTTTCGCCACTGCCTCTCTAGGGTTTACGGCCTAAGTCCAAGGTTGAAGGTCAACCGTTGCAGACTTGACGCGTAAGGTTTTGGGCTTTGTTAACGGTTATTTATAACCCACGGCTTCCTTACAGTTTGCTGCTTAGCGTTAAGGGTATACAGTTTAGTGTTTGCGTTGATTTAACACTTCAGGTACATCAACGCTACAAACACCAAACTTGCTGAATGCTGCAACAAGCTAAAGCAGGCCCAAGGCAGCATCAGCAATACCCCTTCGGGGAGTGCAGTAGCGAACACGAGGGTGGACCTGTTAAAAGGGTTTCGCCGTTTCTCTGCGTCGGCGGATTTTCAAGTGGGACGAAGATGAAAATGATGCAAGTTAAGCGAGTGCATTTAAATGTGCGTAAGCGAAGTGTATATTCATCCAATGTAAGGAACGTGAAGGCGAAGTAACTCTGCCCAAAAGGCGCGAAGCTGCAAACGAATGCAGTAAGCTCCTCGCTCCGCTAGGTTTCGATGTACAGAGTGGTTTGTTGAAATTGTTGTAATTCAGAAACTTGCAGATCATTCTGGCGTGTCATGGGCACATTTACGTGATTTACTCTCGGCCTCCTTCGTCAGTCAAAATTACCACTCCCGTTTCGGCAAATACATCTTCGCCCATTTGGCATTTGCGCTCGCCGCGCAGCCTTCTAATGCGGGAGCTGCAGACAAGAAACATATGCACGTTAAAGTCTTTAACTAAGAAAGGCCGAAGCTTAAAAAGCATCAAATGGCACGAGTTCGAGGGGATACTGGTGTCACACCTCCCAAACTTGGGTTCTGGCTAGGTCACCTCTACGGAGAGATCTTCCTTGATTCCGCAGCGCCTTGTGTGCCTTATCTTTGGCCCACACCGTAGAGTACATTGGATATGTATAATTTTTCAGGCATTTAGATATTTTAATGTGCAAATCCAAAATCGTTCACACGCGCCTAGCAAAGCTTAGTTTGTATTTATTTCGTCTAGGTGAACTCCGCAGAATCCAACCAAGGGATATCACGGCAACGTGTTTTCTATTCACGTTTGCAGGGGACCTGTGGATGCTGCCTTGCGGAGGCACAAAGCGTTCCCTGGAGCGTGCCCATCAGGCTATTCCAAGGGGATTCGCAGCGGAGGTATCAGTCTAGTGGGAAAAAGAGCACTGGAATAGACACACACATGACGAAAACGTTTGCCATCAAAATCGTCTGCCGAGGCATGAACATATTTATTAGGCAGACGGGGGTATTTCCGGAATCGTCGTAGCAGTAAATCCATCCGTTGCCTACTGTTGTTGTCTCAGAAACGTAGGCTCCTTTAAATGATTATAAACTCTGTCCCCGATGTCCCTCCTGATATGTACATCGAAAAATTCGCGACCTCACGGGGGGAAATCCTATACAACGAACGTACTTCGTACTAGGTAAGATTTGCCAAGCATACTATTCAATAAACCACAACCTAAAAGCCTTACCTCTAAGCCCTAATCGCCAAACCCTGAACCCCAAAGCCTTATCGTGAGCGCTAAGGCGTGAACCCTTAATCTAAACAACAAACATAAACCGGGCACCTAAAGCTCCTAGACCGTGAACTGTGAACCATACACCCTAAACCCTAAGCCGTAAACTCTGAGCAATTACCTCTAGACCCTCAACCGTTAGTCCCTAAATTCTGAACGCTAGGCCATGAAACCTAAACCCGAATCCTCATATAGCCGACAACAGTGCAGGAATCAACAGTCTGCGAGATCATTTGGGGCTTCTTCGGGTTAGGCATAGACAAACAATCGGGGCAAACGGGAGGATGCTGGAATATTGTCGTGGTTCGCCGCCCGTGTAGCGGGGGTGCACCGAGCGCATGCTTGAGCCTGATCTGGACTAGCGAAAAAGTACTGCTAACCTACCAGGCAACGTACTCACTATACAAAAGAGGATACAGGCTCCACTGAAAATATTACAGTGTGTTGTGCACAGATGCGTGTTCTAGTGTCAAGGGATGGCCCAATGCTCTGAATTCAGTATTTGCAAAATGTAGAAGAAATCAGGGAAGCGTACCGAGGCAGAAGACGAAAGCCTGCACATCTGCCGTTTAAATCAGCAAAAAATGTTAGTGTGGAGTGTTGCTGACCCTAGTAGTGAGCGCTTGGAAGAGAATGCCCCTACAACAGTATTTCCTCGTATATCCTAGTTGTTATGCTAGTCCTGAAAACGCGTTGCCATACCATTCGTCCCCATCTGTATCTACACCATTTATACTCAATTAGATAGAGACAAATTGCAAACAACGTGAAGTTTCCACTGTTTCCGCCCTGGAGTTCGCCTACACAATATTCTCTAGCACAATGCACCCAGAATCGAATGAGCGCAAACAAGCGAGAATGTTTGCGATGGTCTAAATGAGCTTAAATTTTAAATTGGTAGTATGTTGCAGGTAGAGCACATGATATTTAGCCGCCACCCTGGGGCTAAGCGAAGCGGGTCACCAGCTCCTATATTTCAACAACCTAGTATTTCTAAATGTCCGTGGGCGCATATATGCATGTGCGTACACTAGGCTGCTATTCATTTTCCTTGCAACCGCCTTTTCACGCCCAGGGCTACCATCCAAGCAATGCCTTTCTCTAATATGTGGGGATGTAACGCATCTATTGGATCGCCTTTTTGTTCCAGCTGGCAACGCTTTCCTGCAACGTTCAGCAGGGCACGCCCAAAATCGTTTTGATTGAAATAGTCTGAAGACCTACTTTCTAAAACCCGAAGGCTTCGCGTGGTAGATGCTCCACCGTGTAGAAGAAGGTTCAAGCGCGTTCCGTCAGCACCACCTGCCAAGTGAGGCGGAGTGGTATACTTCGCAGTGGAATATCAGAGCTCCGTCCGCACCACGCCGAATCAAAGCGGTGGCACCTGTAGTCTCCTACTATGTATACGGAAGGCATGTCGACCAACGGCATGCGCACCCACACAAATACTAAGGTACCGAAGAAGTTCGGCGTAATATACCCGGCGGTATTGCGCGACAGCGTCAACCCTTCATGTATTGCGGCCCTTCATTTTGCAGCCGTGTCACAATGAGCAGGGGATCCATCGTGCCGACTGTCACAACATGTTAAAGCATGTTGTAAGGTTTTCAGCGCTCCTCTGTGCATGCGAGTCCAGAATGAGGAGCGAACGGAGTCTCAGCGTTCGTCCTAAGAGAAAATGGGCTATGTTATGGAGTTTCTCAGGAGAATCATCGGGAGCTGGGCAGTAAAGCTAATGTCGCATAACGGCATGGCAAAACAATGGCGTTACCGGGAGCACCTGGTGCGCCGTTTTGCTATTAAGGCTTAAAGGCTTAGGCACTTTGCTGAGATCGCGAGCTAAGCAAGTAGTATGCGGCCGGTACGCTTTCGATCGCCCGATGAAAAGAAAAATGAACTAATTCACATTAAATGCCGGCAGTGCGCGCTCAATCAATATTTCTTACAAACATCAGCCAGCACCAGCTAAATCCCACTGGCGCCGTGCAGCAGCAGCGTGTAGAAGAAATGAGCAACTAAGAAAACAGCGCACTCTCTGAAACAGAACGCGTCACGTGCTGGGAGAAGCTCGCAGTTCTTATTACTTGTTATTGCACTGGTGCAGTACGTTACAAAAAAACCAAAAGCCAAACCATCTATGGTCTTATCCAGTTCAGATAGTTCGACAAAACGTAATACAATATAGCACTCACACTAATACTTCACCAACCAGGTGCAGAGCGAGCAAATCTCCAGTTGCAGCTATAGTGCAGAGACAGCCTGTCGGATTAGATGCTTGTGCGAGCCCTTTAAGTGTTCCCATTGCCTCCCTCGTACCATAAAATGCCAGGTGTTATGCCTCCTAGCTTGAACACGCACTGCCAATTCACTCAACTGATGTGCGCTCCCAGATGCCTGCCGAATCTTATCCGCTACCCAATGACGCGCAGCGATGCCATGCAATGCTATGCGTGAACAGGACGATTGGTATGCCGCCGCCTTGGCATGTACAAGACCTGAAATTTCAGTACGCCCTGCTAAGAGCCCTCCACTTTTCGTCTTACATGTAACAATGAGAACCATGTAAGGCCAGCGGTAGGATTTCTGTCGGGAGGGCAACGACGAACTCCCTGCGTTGAGAATAGCAAGCAAGTGCATAATCTGGAACCATCAAACGGGCTGAACGCCAATGCTACGATGTATTCCACGGTATCGTGGCAGGAGCCATGGAGTCCAAAAATAGCACCACTCTAGAATGGGCATATAAGCAAATTCACATTCACATACAGCTGCTGCTCTTTCGCCAATGAGCGTTGCGTCCGCGCAGCATGCACAGTAATCATGCGCAGGTACACACAAACCGATATGACGAGCGGTCGGAGGAAGGTGCCGGAACGAATACATTATAGCCCTCAACGCCAAGCAGAATCAGACAGTAGCCGTTGTGATTCAGTAAAAAAACATTCGAAATCCTTGGGCTCGCAATAGGATGCCGCCAGGCATGTTGTTTATCATCCTCTCAATGTAAACGTGATTTCGGTGTGCAGACGCCCGTCACTACCAGTGCACTGCGCTCAGTATCCCATGCTGACAAAGGCAGCTCCCGCATTCATCAGAACTAGACATTTGTTTCAAAAGGGAGTTTGATCTCCGTTTTTAGTGACGAAAGAGGACCGATA
>HG713220.1:0-10653 GCA_000499725.1 Eimeria brunetti | reverse complement strand
CACCCGCGTAAATCATATCTTTTGTGAGATGTTAAGGAGCAAGAGCAGCCAACAACACAGTATGCAGGGGCGGGTTTGCGGAGCTCACCTTATATAGTGCTAGTTCAATCATTGAAAACCCCCCTGGTAAGAGGCTTACTAATTAAGGAAGAATCATCTGCGAGAATAAAGTGTGCAAAAACGATCTGCTAGTACAGAGGGAAGGTTGCGAAACAGCGGTAGGTGGATCACCAACATTTTCCGTCGCCTGACGTTCTGTTGGCCTATAATACTTATTTTCATTACTCAGTTCCTTCGATTGCAGACAGCCCCTGAATAAAGTGCTTGCGTCAGTTGAAAATGCAGTCGCACGGAGTAAGCATGTTGCAATTAGGGCAAATGAATCATACACCAGTGCAGAAGGCTATTGTTGATCAAACGTTCAAATGCGCACTAACGCAGTTTCGCTGCGATGCCTACAGCCTGCTCGAGCGTGTCAACCCCTCTTCTGATAGCCGTAATGGGCAATACCTCAACTGTATGCGTACCCACATAGCATGTAAATACTCACACAGAGCAATATGCGATCTACCAACGTGCCAAGAAAGACCCTGGTAGTCGATTCGGGCGCAGCAGCTGGCTGGAATCTGTGCTGTGGTGCACCTTAGCTGTTTCCAATAGAAAATGCATCGCCCATGCTTGTTCAAGTATCCGCGAAGCCCCATTGCGTCGTGCCCTTATAGCGACAGATGCCGGCAGAGAGCCATTCTCTGCACTGAACATGTATTTTGCAGGGACTTCCTGTTGTTAAGAGTTCATCGGCCCCACTTACTACCAGTGAAAATCATTTCTATGGAACAGTGTTTCTCTAAAGCTGTAAAGGGACTTGAAGAATAGTGGTCTACTTTACGAGCAGGCTGAATAAGTCGGCTCTACAAGCAGAACCCCAAGCTTGTGTTTTACTTGAGAGTGCCGAGATGCCCTTAGCTAGTTCGCCCACACGAGACTGTACCTTCGCGGCCTATGCACTGAAGTGCTTAGTGCAACAAACGTCATTTGTTATTTTTCCAATGGTTAGCTCACGCCAAGGCGTGCCCAGTTGATTGCTGTAGACCGGCCTTGCCTGCAGCATGATACTCGATTGACTGCACATCAAAGGCATGTTGTGAAGACTGAAGTAGATGGGAAAGCATAGCCGTTCGCTGGATGCGAGGGATCTTCCATGTCACGGCCTGTCGAAAAGATGCAGCGTTTAGCTCACTCCCTTCGTACACGCAGCCAGGGACGTGTTGTTGTCAAACACGATGGAAGTTCACTTTCGCCTACGCACGAAATATTCCGATTGTAACTCTTTCTCTGGCTTGGAAAAGTGAAGATTATGTGTCAGCTGCAAGTGTGTGCCTCCATGCTGCCTCAGTCCCTCACGTAGAATGCAAGAGCTGGTAAGCACGTTGGCGTTGCGTACAGACGTTATCGGGTTTGGTCGGGAGATCAATCAAGGTTGTGGTGGACTAGGACGGTGAAGAGTGCAACGGCACTCCGCCTACGAACTACACCAGGGTGAATTCGTTAGTACTGTCAGGAATCTTCCACAGGCGACTGCCTGCAGTTTCGCCTCGGTTAACGGGTCCCGCATAATGTGCGGATGATATGCAACTGGGATATGCTGCGTGGAAGAACGGAGGGTCTGCAGCGAATAGATATACATGTATCTGCGGTAGGGCAAGTGGCGTCGAACCGCGAGAAAGCGTGTATCCTGGAACTCGATTGCATGAAAAAAAGCAATATGTGGCTCACTATTGCCTCTCTCAATGCTTTCAATAGCCAGTGCATAGCCAGCCAGCTTGGATACCCTATCATATCCTGCAGCTAGCTTGGCCTGCCTGCATATAAGAGTGAGCAATCCTGAAAATGTGGGAGAAAATTATGTACTTCTACAGAGGATTCGTTACAGCACAACGATCAGTTGTCTAATCATATTTCGCATCGAAGCACTGTTTAGCTCTCACTACCAATTGGCAGCAGCAGCAGCAGCAGCAGCAGCAGCAGGGAGGAGCACGTGCTGGGGTATCTGCGGGGGTCCTCGCTGCAGCAGGCATCCCGCACCAGAAGCATAACGGCCCCTAGCTGCTTATCGCAGCAGCAGCTGCTGCAGCAGACGCTGGATGCAGCAGGAGTTGCTGCAGCAGATATTTGTTTGTTGGAAGCGCATGCAACGGGAAATTTGCTGACTTAGCTCGAAAGTTGTCGTGAAGCTGAAAATGAAGCCTTCTTCACACGTGACGCTGGATCACTTTGCAAGCACGAAGCACTTTACGTGCTACACTTTAGAAACTTTCACACATGAGAAATCCATGTTTCCACACAGCGCAAGGTCATATCATCAGGCATCAATACCGAAAGAACGGGACAACGCCCTACCCTGCGGTCCCGTCACTCAATAAGGCTAACAGCACGTGCGACGCGTGCACTGGTACTGCCCTCTGTGTGTGTACACACACTATGTGAACACGGGTTTGGCATAACGCCATTCCCCATGACCATGCTGTTTTTCACTCTCTCCCCAATCGCTTCCCGCCTCTCCCTCACCACGCATAGAGGGCTGCCTCAATCAAATTCTTTTTCGCGCTACTGCCAGCACGTTTTCCGCCGTATATCTGTCTCAAACGAAGTAAGGCGTTTGGCTGCTGCGTATCGTTGGCGCAGAAAACACACGATGCCAGCCACTTGGTGCCATTAACCGACGGCCATTCCACCACACCAGACACTCACCTGAGACACCGACGTCAGATAAAAAGCACGAAAAACAGCTCATTACTGCTCCGCGTCATTAAACCTGCACACCGGTGCAGCACTGCCATATGGCCTAACGCACCTGGGCGGACAAAGAAATACATTCGCCGAACCAATACCGGGAATCGCCAACACGGACACGTCCCCTTTCTCCCCTGACTTCCAACGCGCAACCAGTATTAGCACATGTTCTCCTCTATGCACCTAAGAAGGGCGGCATACCGGTTGCAGTAGCCTCTAGTTCATACAACAAACAATAAACTGGTTCCCCGCAGAGCCATCGCCTCGCATATGCAAGCTTTTGTGCAAGCGCCATCAACTAATGCAGCTGTGCACACACGTCAAACCCAAGAAGAATCCCACAGCCCCTGCAGCACCACTCAAAACGGCCGGTGCCAAGCACGCATGCGCACTTGCTGACGTAAACAGTAGAATCGGTTGCATTTCAGCCGGTTTTCGGTATTCCTGACCTTGTCCTTCCTCCAACCTCCAGACGCGGCCGCCCCGTCGTTTCGCCAGCGTTCAACCCAACGGCGACTGCCACTCACAGTTACTTTCCTGTAAAGAGTGAACTGCTTGCCGTCATTTCACGGTGAGGTGTGGTGAAGGGCCAAATGCACACCCCAATATCGGCTGCGCCTGCGCTGCTAACACTCCACACACGCTACACGACAGCCGTTCGCGCAAGCACACGCCACAGAGCAGCCGCCTCCAAAGACCTGTCATGCCTGGCATCCAGTATGCCCATAAGTACAATGTGTCCCCATCCTACGTTCAACCATCCGCCAGCCCACTCATACCCATAACGCTTCGCCTGCCCCACCGTTGCTAATGCTGTCGCCGCCACGGTCACGATAGCCCAACGCTAGAAACACATGGCCCTTCATCCTTCCCTTCTCAAATGCCGCCGACGCTGTTTCCTAGAATACTGTCAATGACGTGGCGCCAGAGCAGCAGAGCGGTGTGCCACGAATTCTTTCCTTCAGCATATTGTAACCGCCCGCAACGCTCCCGCTCATCTAAATCTACTCCTCCACGATCCGTTTGACATCCGCTACATGGTCCTTCGCTGAGCGGAGATAGATCGTTCGTGGTGCTTGGTCCCGTCCAGCTGTTTCCAGTGCCCACTTACTGCAGGAATTCAGCAAAGCCTCAGGTCACACCCAAGCCCATTTTTTGCCCGGTCCTCTTAGGCACATGCACGCGGCTTTACTCACCCCTAACCAAGTGCACAATGAATTGTATACACTGGCCGCAGCAGAACACGCAGCTCAGCTAATCAGGTACACCGCACTACCCAACCGCACCATACATCGCAAACGCGTTTGTGGGTCTTTCCAGCCCTGGCGAAGAGATGCTTGTAAGTTGTCGGCGATGATAGTTCACACTTCTTCCATAAACTATACTCGCCGACTCGTCGCAGCAGTTGTCTCAAGTGTTCTCATGCTGGCCACAGTCCTTATGCTAGCTGCTCCTTCCTAGAACCACCTCGTTCCGAACAAACGAGACGCAGGCGAAATCAACTTCGCTAACAAACGAAGCAAGGAATACAACTCATCGTTTCTGTTATTCCCCTTGCACCCTACATCACGCCGATCAACCGCTCTGTCTCTGCGAATCGTAATACGTTTCTGCTTCCCCGGACCATTCGAGAGCCTTCTGCAGGCTCTCATCAGCAATCAACCCTACGCTTCTTTGGATCCACACATCCACCAAAACACTACTCAACTCGTTAATGCATCTTGTCTTTCTTTGCACACTCCCGCCAACCCACACAACAGAGCCACTTCGTGCCCCCGCTACATTTAACAATAACCAACTGCACAATGAGTTGAATACACTGGCTACAGCAGACCACGCAACTCATCTCCTCAGGTACGCCGCGTTGACACATACGCGTCATACGTCGTAAACGCATTTGTAGCTCTTCCAGCCAATGCCCCTTAACGTGCTCAGCTCGTTCAATGTTCAGGGATGGGCTACAGTACGCACCGTGTGTGAAGCGCTACATCTACTGCCGCGCAGCAACTCTTCTCGCGCCTTACTGGTCGCTATACTGATATCCCTTTGCACACAAACCATGAGTAACGCGGACCTACGTCACGAAATACGTAAACATCACCACCAACTTAGTGATATTGCTCGTTGTGCCAGATGATATGTCGCAAACACATCTTCCGGCATCAAAACACTGCCGCCCAGTATATACGAAAGCACAGCACGGCTGAAGCGAAACGAACATCCATTTTTCAAATTGAAGACTCATGAACCTGTATATGTGCACAATACGTCCATGCCTGCCCTCGTACAGCCTGAAGCTCAACAATACCCATACCCGCTCCAAAAGCAAGACCTTCCGGAAAGGTCACATATAGCAGACAACAGAGCGCCCGCCTGTTACGCCAGGGGAGGTTTTGTCGCACAAGGAGGGTGTAGACGGGCGCAGCCCAATTAAATAGCTCCAAAATGCTCGCGTACCTGGGCCCCGTTCCTGTTCCCCCAATACAAAGTACACACCCATCGACAGACGGACAGACGGACCCGGCATTAAGTAAGAGAAATCAGAGAGCAAAAGCAAGATACCAAGTGGCGATCGACGCAGGTGGCTGCGTGGAGTGTCCTTGACGAGCCGTTATCCGTTGGAATCCCAATGACAATCCAAACTTCGCATGACGAAAAAGGTCAATAGCGGAATGAACCGAAGACCGCTGCTGCACGATCGCCTGTGACCCTTTTTAGAATGCGATGCAAACCCTCATGTTGGGGGGTGGGTAGCTCAGCGACAAACTCATAAACTGCACAAAATCCGAACACAAAACAGCGTTACAAATGTCAACAAGAGCGGGATATCCGCCTACGTTAGGACCTCTGCTTACTTTTTTGCGGACGTCAAGAGGATTTACACAGCCCGTGTGGGCCGCACCCTCGACCGCTTCCCGTCCTCTATTACTCCAGATTGTCCGCAGGAAAGCTACTATACTGCACAACAGGACGAATGGCGAATGCAACATAATGCCTGACACAATGACCGCGTAGCCGCTGCTTCCTCCTACCAAGGATCCGACTACGCACACAATACGCCGCCAATTCAATTGCCCTGTTGTAATGTGCTGATGCATATCCATATCCGCCATGAAAAAATCTTAACCATATCACTACCCCCGCCGAGAAGATAAGTGTGCATCTAAGCGCATACTTTCTGGGCAAGCTGGCGCGCGATTGTGTCCCTACAGAGACCGTTGCTAGCCCGCGCCCGTACATGCGCGCACACTTAACACCCCCACGGTACTCACGCATGCGGGTTCCCTAGCCCTCCGCCAAATCTGGCATGTATTCCCATCGCCACACGAAGTTGTCTATGACGAAGGCATGCAAGCTAAAGTTGAACTTGATGACAACTGCAGGACAATCCAGCAGGCTGCCTGGGCAATACATATCGGACCTTGTCTCCTTCGGAGACCACGAGCAATCGAAAAGGTTCCAGAAGTACGGAAATCAACACACGCGCTTAGCGCGCCTGTTAATTTCCATTCAGGGGTCCTGCTCATTGCGTGCCCGAGCCTCCTGTGCGGTAGCACTAAAAACCCTTTCTCCAAGGATGCTAGGTTCAAGCGAAAGGCGGTGACACATTCATGTATTGCACGTACTCAGAACATGGAGGGGATCTTCTGACTGCGTCAAACCAGAAATACCGGCCCTGCATAACGCTTCACCTTCTGCTATCACGTTCTTTTGTGCATGTGCTGCTGCGGCATGCAGTATTCGTCTGGCTCCCCCCGTCGGCCGCGGCCTGGGCCTGCGCTTCCTTTCTCCTGTTTCCCGCAAAACAACCAATATCGTGCATGCCACGGTTGGCTGTGAATACTAAAAATCGTTCGGCGCAAATTACCACGTATTCGATGTTTCGTCCTAACACGCATTGCGCTGCGCATGCACAGCGTCGCCGATCCACTAGGACCGTTCCTCATGCCCCTCTCTGCCTCGTCAGTGCACATCGTCACCCAAACACACCATCCCAGTAAATCCCGGAGAAGAGCCCGGTTAGTGCAAGCAAGCCTTCACTACCCCAACTACAACCCCGTAAATCTGGCTACAAACACACGTGCATCGGTTCTTGACATCAGAAGGCCTTCAATATGTCAACTGCTCTTACCTCGGGGAACACATTACTTCCGTCTAAAATGCATACATCCTGGACAAAATACCTCGCGTCCATAGTGTCAAAAAAGACGTCACCCCACCGCGGCCACATAGCCGAACACACAAAACACGTAGCAGCAAGGCGCTCACCCATGCAGCTCTACTCGCTCCCCACTATGCACTCCGCATATTTCTATCGGCAGATAAGCTTTGCTTGGCAGGCGCAGCGCTACTCAACTCACACGCAATACCCACTACGAAACTATGCAGCTGGTCAAAAGGTAAGCCCTTGTCAAATCGCTGTTTGTTGGAGGGCCACCAATAATCGAAAAACTTCACCACGCAGGTCATTCGTCACCCAAATGAAGCAAGCTGCCCAGCACCTATTTCGCCTCTGATGGTTTTGGGAATGTGCCACGAACACCCTGCTGCGACAATGCTATCCTGAAAAAAAATCAGTGACACACTCATCAGTTGCGCTTCTTCCGAATGCAAAGCAGATGGACGAATCTCGCCAAGCCACGTAAAGAAGGTAAAGAACCCTGCGCCAAAAAATTTCGTCCCTTTTATTCCATCCAATGCCGACGCAATGAGCTACGAATCCCGCGTCTCTTGACCAAGCTATGCGAATATTAAGGAATTCGTATGGGTCGCGTAGTAGGCCTCTGCCTTCCCTCTGCCATTCTCGCCACCCTCAGAACAGCTACTGTCCTACAGAATCGGAATGGCCGTCAATAATAGACATTTGACACAGATAATATCATAGTCCGTACTGCTTCTTGCCACGTACTGCGCTGCACACTGCTGCTGTATCAATTTACTGAGATCCTTTGTAATGTCACATTCGACATTTCAAATGCTTACCGCGGCGCCGAACCACTTTCACGCAATACATGCCAAGAAAACGCACGATCAAAGCAAAATAAGCTCCTACATTTCGTCCGTGCGCAATTCCAGGAGATTCCACTCACGCGCATGCACATAAGTGCCTGTGCGCATACAGCCTGAAGCATTACAGTACGCATGATTGCGCTAAGAAGACATTTCGCCTCTACCTGCACACACTGTTGACAAACCAGAGCGCCTATGCAACGCCAGTTGTGGCTTCACCGCTTGCCGCCTTACATGCACCCACGCAAGTTGCATAGCTCCGCAATGCTCGCAAACGGAGGTCCTCTAACCCTCCAGAGAACGCCGCGCACACGCCTGTCGGCAAACGGACTTATTTCTGCACGAGCAAATGTCCTAAGCCCGAGCTTACTAACGGCTCCAGAACGATGCAACTGGCTGCACAAGCCCTTGTCAAATCCTTGCTTCCTGGGGGACCAGTGGCAAACCTAAACATCCAGTACGAAAAGGGTCTGTCGCGCGCGTGAACTCGCGAACGCTGTCTGACGATGGCCAGAAGGAACGTTCGAAGTGCGGCGCAAACCTTCTGTCCAGCGATCGCCAACACGAAATAATATCAGCGTAATATTAACCACCTTCAGGTATTCCAAACACGAAAGAGCACAACTGATATGAAAAAAGCAGATTAATCGGTTTGCGGTAAGCGGATGGCCGGAAATAGCCCGCTTTCTACAGCACAACTGCAAGCATGAAGCAAAACGCCAATAAACTAATCTTGCTTCCCGTCTGACACAAACTATCACATAATCGCTGCTTCCTCCGACCGCGTCTTGCGCTGCGCATCTACTGCGCAACAATTGTAGGAAAATTGCTTGTAGTTGCAGACGATGTCTAGCTAGCGCAGCTCGCAGCGCCAGAACACTGCGAATATATATGCATACATATACTAACAAAAAAAGCACAGCTGAAGAGAAGCGAACTCTCGCCACCCACGCTGGACCCATATATATATATATATATATATATATATGAGCATATATATCCACCTCTTCTCCCATACAAGCTGAAAGGCAACGATCCCCACATCCGTGGCAAACAGGAGTTCCCCTCACAGCGCACACACAGTGGATTAAGAAGCGCGCAGTTATTACACCAGGGGCGGCATATTCACGACGAGGCTGTAGACAGGCGCAAAGAGACTAAATTGCCCCAAGATACTCACACATCCAGGTCCCTTTGCTCGCTGCCAAATACTGCATACACGGCAATCGAAAGCGCAAGCCGATTTCAACCAGGAAGAGCCAGCCAAGCGTAAGCGTGGTACCAACCCCAAAACGATGCAGCTGGCTGCATCAAGCATTCCCGTAGGAAACTGCTGTTTGCTGGGAGACCAACAAGTATCCGAACCTTCCAAGACGAAGCCTGTTGGTCGCACGCCTGAACCAAGGATGGCTGTACCATATCCTCTACGGATTACTACAGAAGGATGCAAGGGACTTTCAGCCGCGCCAAGGCCACCGCCGAAGAACATCAGTGACATATTCATCAATTCCACCTCCTCTAAACACAGCACACCTTACGCAATCTGACAGTGGTAAGAGCATCCGCATGAGCCACCATATATGCTATTTTATGCAGGTCCCAAGCGGATCCAGACAATGCGTATTGGCCGCGTTGTCAGCCGCTCCAGTCCCTTCGCTAGTTCCCCTTCAGCACACCTACCATCATGCGGAACACAATCATACTCCCCAAGCATAAATTCTGCTCTAGACCCTACACAAATCAGCACTTATTTACTGCTTATCCCTGCTGCGCGTCGCGCTGCGCATACACTAGCTTTTCAGTGTACTGACACCGTTTTTAATGTCAAGGTATGTCTCGTATATGCACCTCACAACGCAAAGACAAGACAGCCAGTATATAAGGAAGCAACACGGAGATAAAGCGAAACAGACTTACACTCCACACCCTCCATCTCCCGAAAACTGCGTCCATGCGCATACGCATCCTCGCCTGCTTACAAAAAAGCCAACATGCAGCGCTACTCACGACCAGCACGTGGCACCGGGCGTATGCGCATACGTTCTGCGAAAAACAGTACGGCAGCCTAGCGCCAGGGAAGGCGCTGCCGCATCAACCCCGCGAATACGCGTACACAAACTGGATAACCCTACGGGCACACACATGAACGTCACCGAGCTCGCCGTCAAGTACAGCACGTACTCCTATCCTGACAGACTTGGTTTCAACCAAGCCAACTGACACAGCCTTGAACGACATACCAGCTGCAGGGCAATGCACATGGCTGCATGAGGCATCATTGACAGCTTGCTTCTCGTTAGACGACCAACGACAATCGAAAATGTACGAGGCGTACAAAAGAACAACAGGTGCATGCAGACAGGGAAACTTTCTCCCCTGTGCCTACCGTTCTGGAGTGCTGTAAACCCCATGTCGTAAGGCGCCACGCTCATGCACGTTTTGGCGATACATTTACACACTACAGATAGTGCGAGAATAAAGCAGCGGAACTAAACTGGAAAAGCCAGTAACATCCACCTATCCTACGAGATCTCATGCAAGCGCCACGAAGAATAACAATGTTCCTTTTGGCACCGCAGTCGACAGCCACGCGCCAGGTCCCTCAACGGCGACTATTCTACGTAACAGCGCCAATCACCGCCCCTATAGATATCCGACGCAAATCACCGCCGAGCCCCTGTTTTCTCCTACCGCGCGTTGCACGGTGCCCGTGCTAGCGCGCTGACGAGCTCCCGTTGTTTGCAATGCCAGATCATGTTCTCCAAATGCATATCACAGTGCCAAAACCATGCATTCAGTAGGTAGCGAAAACGAAGACAGCTAAAGCAAAACCAGCTCCAGCCCCCGCCC